>BOPN01000135.1:648803-651303 GCA_017312705.2 Penaeus japonicus
AGTAAGAAAGGAAAGGAGAGATGACATTACTGTTCGAAAAATAAATGGACAAAATGCAGTTAAGAAGGCAAATTATCGTGTGCGAATTTGGCACATTTGCAGCTCTGGTTTTATTCCTGTTGCTGTACCAAGCTGTTCCGGTTTTCTCCAACGGTAAGTAGTCTTACACTTGTAGTAACGCAGTCACTTAGAAGATAGTAAACACTCGGTGTATATATTAAATATATACATTATATTTGCGTCTGTCTGTCTCTGCGCATAGGAGGTCACGATGATTAACCTATCATAACTAGTGAACAGAGGCAAAGGATTTGGCCCATACATCTGATATAGCACAGAATCTGTTCATTGGTGTCAAGGTTAGCTGAATCAATCTTACCTTCGTTCAGACAGCCTTGCCAAATATCCTTGCAATATTCAGCCGAATCGCAATCGAAACTCATAAATCAACTTACAATGGTGTGTGCTTGCGTGTGTGCGTGAATAGGTTGTGTCTTTGTGTGTTGTGTGTGTATGTTTGATTGTTTAAATTTCGTTTATAAGTGTTTGTGTGGATATCCGCCTGCCATTGGTTGAGTGAATGTGTCTTTCGGAATATGTATCCGCGTCTTACTATTTGTCTTTGTCTGTCTGATTTTGTATGTGAGTGTATGTCTTTCTCTCTGAGTATTTGGGATGAACTTTGTATCTATCTGTCAGAATGGGTGTATGGGTGTTCCCGTCAATCTGTATGTAAGCGTCTATGTGTAGCTGCACGGAGCTTTCATATCTGCATACAGTAGAACTGATACTGTCTATACTCTCCACAAGGGAAACATTCGAAGCATCCGTCCATCTACATCAGTGATTCCCAAAGTGTGTGCCGCAGGACACTAGTGTACCGCCATTATCTCCTTGGTGTGTCACTAGAATAATATAATTTTGCTAGGTTTCGAGAATTCCTCAAAACACACACACACATATATATATATTATATATATGTGTGTTATTTATATCAAAGGATCAAAGGGCAGGTGCGCCGCCAAAATATTAGTTGTTTTTAGTGTGTCGTCATACTAAATAGTTTGAAAACCACTGATCTAGATGTTGGACTCCAAAACCGGGTGTCGCGGCGCCCACTGTCTAGAAAAAAATAGGGGGTTAGATTTTAATGTTTTCTTGTGATAACTTTTGTGTTTGTCATTTGGTCTCTGTTTCGAGCATCAATACTTCGTTAAATTAAACAGGCGAAGATGCACTCTGCTGGAAAGGCAAATTGATGCGGCGTGGGGCGGGGGCTTGCGAATAGGCCTATAAAAGAGCGCCGTGGAAAGGACTGCGTGAGTTAATAGTGCCATCACCGAAAAAAAAGTGTGGAACCACTGAGTTAGATTATACCTTTTTTCCGAGATAATGAAGCATTTGACAAGTTAGCTTAGTGATGGTTAAAGACGTTGGTGATGAGTATTCTTAAATAAATGGCAGAACTGTGGCAATTATTTGAAATGCAGTACAAGAATGATATTCTGATAAGTTGCCTTCAGAGTGGATCTTCGCCTCGATAACAACAACTAAGTATGGAGAGATCGGTACCGGAGGCGTAAATAAACGTTTTTGTAACGCCGCTTGTATTGCATGCTCGGCCATGCATTCTCCTTGCAACAAAGAAGAGCGAATTATGTTGGCTTGTTTGATTGGCCAATCGCATGTCGTTATGAACTTGACACGTGATAGAGTCTGCATTCTTTTCTTTGCGCAGCATTGCATAATGAAGACACCAAGGAGATACTTATCAGCATAGGCGAGAAAATAAGCTAGTTTACGACAGGCAGGTGTGCAGGCATTGCAGCCATCCTTCCGCAGCATAGGGATATATGGAGCAAATCCTTTGTCCTAGTTCTCATATTTCTCTATGAAAACATTGTATATATATATATATATATATATATATATATATATATATATATATATACATATATACATATACATATATACATATACATATATGTATATACAAATTTGTATACATATGTATATATGTTTGTATATATTTATGTACATATATAATGTATATATATATATATATATATATTTATACATATTTATACATATATATACATGTATATATATATATATATTTATACATATATATACATGTATATATATATATATATTTATACATATATATACATGTATATATATATATATATATATTTATACATATATATATACATTTATGTGTATATGTATGTATGTATATATATGTATATATATTCATATATATGTATGTATGTATATGTATATATGTATGTATATGTATATATCTCTATATATATATATGTGTATATATATATATATGTATATGTATACATATATATATATATGTGTGTGTGTATATATATATATATATATATATATATATATATATATATATATATATATGGTGTGTGTGTGTATGTATATATGTCTATATGAATATATGTATATGTATATATGTGTTTATTAATAAAACACTGCCACA
>BOPN01000135.1:663803-666303 GCA_017312705.2 Penaeus japonicus
AGTGATTTACCCGATGAAGAGCATCATACCGTGTTGTAGTCTAGTGGAACAGTCGAGTTGCAAGAATTCCTATGGAACAAAAATTCGGAGAAAAATCTGTTGCAAGTTGATTCAAGGTGCGAGGAAAAGAACAAAATGGGAGAAAAAAGATAATTCATAGCAATGCCTATGGTACAAGAAATCTTAGAAATAAATCTGCGGTGCAAGTTGATATCAAGATTGCAGGTGAACAAGAGGAGTATCGGGAAACGAGCGGGAAACCGCTAATGAAGAATGATGAAAGAATTGAGAAGAACGCGTAAAGAGTGAGGGAAGTAGGAATATGAAAGGAGGAAGAGAGGAAATGAGGGAAGGTGTGGGAAGGGACGGATGCATTAATAGCGGTCGATAGTGTTTTATGAAACCTATTTGCATACGAAATGAAACAAAAGGGATAAACTAGAAGACAGGTAGGAGAAAGGAATAGGCAATACAATTAGAGGTTCAGAAGAGCTTTAATGACTGTTTTCGTAAGAGAAACCATCGCTTGTTATTTTTTCACGATTCCTAAGTGCAGACCGTAAGCTCTGTCTGTACAGTACCCATGCTGGGAAGGCAACATCATGTCGATATGATTTATCGATTGCGACTAATTCAACACTTCGTTGAATATGCTTCCACACCTACAGCGCTCGACCCCCTCCCTTACTAACCCCAACCACCTCCCCCCACCCCACCTCTCCCATTTCCAATCTTCCAGTACCCCCTTCCCTTTGCTTCCAAAGTCCACGACCCCCTCCCCCTAACACCCTCCCCTTCCTTCTAATCTCCTAACCCTCCCCCCTCCACTCCGACATAACGTCCTTCACTCCGCTTCCACCCCCACCTCCCCGCACCCCCCCCCTTCCGCCTCTCCCACCTCTAACCTCCCTTGAAGCTTTGTCATCGCATTCCAAGGGACAGAAACACGGCGCAAATCCCGCTAAAGCCTCGGCATTACGCAATTTTTCCCGGTAACGGAAGGTGTTCTGGCGATAGATGGCGTGAGGAATGGAGATAAAGAAGCGCGTGGCAATGCAAGAGGAAGAAAGGGAACTAGAACAAAAAATATATAGATAAACGAGATCTAAGTAGAAATAGAATAGAAGTATAGAAGTTCATGGAAGAGAAAGAGATAGTTTTTAATCTTCAAGAAAGTAAATGATGTGTGAAAGTAATTAGAAATCGAAAGAAATAGAACAGAAAGAAATTAAAAGAAATGTAAGAGAAAGAGAGGCATTGTAAGAAATGAAAGATAATCATCCATAAGTAATATATAAGAAGACACAAGGGTCAGGTGAAAGACGAACCATAAAACAATGCAATCAATATCAATGTGAAACAAAAGGGGGAACTGAACCAATCAATAAAAACAGCCTAGATCGACGAAAGAAACAACAGAGAGAGCCAGAGAAGGGGGTAGGGGGTAGGGAGGGGGTTCCGGTGAGCCGGTGGGTGCCCAGTGACTCACTGGAATTCGGGTGAAGAGCGAAGTCTCAAGGTCGCGCCCCGTAGCAGAGGGGAAGTCCACGAGCTCGCGTTTTCTTTGTTGGCCGTTGAGGGGGGACTTGGGTAACGAATGGGGGATATGAGAGATCGAGAAAGAGAGAGGAAGAGCGGGGATACGGACGTTAGATAGGGAGAGAGAGGGAGGGAGAAGGAGATTATGAAAGAGAGATGGTAGGAGGGAGAAAGAAAGGATTTTATGAAAAGTGCGATCGGAATAAAGCCAAGGAGAAGGAAAATGTATATAGGTATTTCTGAAGAAGCAAAACTGGATTATGATTCACCGAAAAGAATAATGAAAAAAAATAAATAGGAAGAGGACAAAGATAAAAGCTAAGGATATAAGAAAAATAAGATAAAAAGGAAATAGGAGGAGAAGAAAGAAAAAAAAAGTAAAACCCACACTTCGAAAAGCCTTTTCGTCGAGTCTGCTCCGCCTGGTTGCACTTTGGCAACGTAGGCACCACCTCACTACGCCCTTCCTTCCTCTCGCCCTCCTACGCCCACGCACGCCCTTTCACGCTCAATATCCACTCTAAGGAATGTCTTGGGAGTGTCATCTTTTTGTCTGGTAGTTTTAATTAGAGTTTAACGGTTTCAAAATATATATTTTTAAATAACGCTTTATATGATCAAATAACCTGTCGTGATACTGTTAAGGTCATGAAAGGAAAGGATTTGATGTCTTGCTTTCCTGATGTCTTTTTATTGTTATTCTTTTTAATTGCCTGCTCTTTCGTTTTCGTCTGTGGATATAATGATAACTAAATATGCTAGGCTTCCATTCTCTTTCTCTATCACTTTCTCTGTCTCTCTCTTTCTCTTTCTTAAACTGAACGATCCTAATTTCAAAGGCAATTTACATTCCTGAAGTGAGGTTGAACCTGAGCATTTATTTTTCAGCCGTCCTTGCACATTAGTTATTTCAAATCACTGTCGTTGAGTTGATGAAGGCGACTATGCACACGTTCTTCTC
>BOPN01000136.1:8947-11447 GCA_017312705.2 Penaeus japonicus
TATACATATACATATACATATACATATACATATACATATACATATACATATACATATACATATACATATACATATACATATACATATACATATACATATACATATACATATACATATACATATACATATACATATACATATACATATACATATACATATACATATACATATACATATACATATACATATACATATACATATACATATACATATACATATACATATACATATACATATACATATACATATACATATACATATACATATACATATACATATACATATACATATACATATACATATACATATACATATACATATACATATACATATACATATACATATACATATACATATACATATACATATACATATACATATACATATACATATACATATACATATACATATACATATACATATACATATACATATACATATACATATACATATACATATACATATACATATACATATACATATACATATACATATACATATACATATACATATACATATACATATACATATACATATACATATACATATACATATACATATACATATACATATACATATACATATACATATACATATACATATACATATACATATACATATACATATACATATACATATACATATACATATACATATACATATACATATACATATACATATACATATACATATACATATACATATACATATACATATACATATACATATACATATACATATACATATACATATACATATACATATACATATACATATACATATACATATACATATACATATACATATACATATACATATACATATACATATACATATACATATACATATACATATACATATACATATACATATACATATACATATACATATACATATACATATACATATACATATACATATACATATACATATACATATACATATACATATACATATACATATACATATACATATACATATACATATACATATACATATACATATACATATACATATACATATACATATACATATACATATACATATACATATACATATACATATACATATACATATACATATACATATACATATACATATACATATACATATACATATACATATACATATACATATACATATACATATACATATACATATACATATACATATACATATACATATACATATACATATACATATACATATACATATACATATACATATACATATACATATACATATACATATACATATACATATACATATACATATACATATACATATACATATACATATACATATACATATACATATACATATACATATACATATACATATACATATACATATACATATACATATACATATACATATACATATACATATACATATACATATACATATACATATACATATACATATACATATACATATACATATACATATACATATACATATACATATACATATACATATACATATACATATACATATACATATACATATACATATACATATACATATACATATACATATACATATACATATACATATACATATACATATACATATACATATACATATACATATACATATACATATACATATACATATACATATACATATACATATACATATACATATACATATACATATACATATACATATACATATACATATACATATACATATACATATACATATACATATACATATACATATACATATACATATACATATACATATACATATACATATACATATACATATACATATACATATACATATACATATACATATACATATACATATACATATACATATACATATACATATACATATACATATACATATACATATACATATACATATACATATACATATACATATACATATACATATACATATACATATACATATACATATACATATACATATACATATACATATACATATACATATACATATACATATACATATACATATACATATACATATACATATACATATACATATACATATACATATACATATACATATACATATACATATACATATACATATACATATACATATACATATACATATACATATACATATACATATACATATACATATACATATACATATACATATACATATACATATACATATACATATACATATACATATACATATACATATACATATACATATACATATACATATACATATACATATACATATACATATACATATACATATACATATACATATACATATACATATACATATACATATACATATACATATACATATACATATACATATACATATACATATACATATACATATACATATACATATACATATACATATACATTACATATACATATACATATACATATACATATACATATACATATACATTACATATACATATACATATACAAAATAATGAAAATACGATACCTTCGTGCCATGAGTCACCAATTATGAGAGAACAATAAACAATCAT
>BOPN01000136.1:16447-24859 GCA_017312705.2 Penaeus japonicus
CTCTATCTCTATCTCTATCTCTATCTCTATCTCTCTCTCTCTATTTTCTAGCAGACACCCAAACTCCTGCTTGGTCTCGGTGTAGGAGACTTCTAAACCAAAGGTCTTCGCCACAGTATGTTGCTAAAGCATATATCTTTGAAAAGAATAATTAGTAATAAAGTATTTAAATCCCAACGACCCTAAATTCCCACCAACTAACCCAACGACACTACGACCTTCCCCGCAGAGGAGAGGTCGTCGTGCAACTTCCTCAGTCGCATCTACGACCCGCTGGGACGCGAGGAATGCAACGACGACGGATGCCCGATGGGTCGTCTCACCAACGCGTTCGGCGAGCTTCGCGTCGGCACTCGGAGGTGGGTATGGGGGGAGGGGAGGGGGAGGGGTGGGGAGTGAAGAGGGAAGGGAAGAGGAGGCGGGGGGGATGAGGTGTGAATGGGGGAAGAGAGAGACAGATAGAAAGGGAGGGGAAGGAGTGGAGTGGGGAAAGAGTGAGAGAAAGGATAGAGGGACTCGAAGGAGGGAAGGGGTGGAGATAGAGAAAGGGAGATGTAGGGAAAGAAAGAAGTGTTGGAAAGCGGAAGTGAGAGAGAGAAAGGGCGGGAGGGAGAATATATATATATATATATATATATATATATATATATATAGAGAGAGAGAGAGAGAGAGAGAGAGAGAGAGAGAGAGAGAGAGAGAGCGAAAGAGTGACACCCACAACTGATTCTGGCCTCTACCTCCAGGTCTCGCTTCTCCCGCAAGATGTACTCGAGCACTGAGTTCGTGCTGCCTGATCTGTCGGGTCCGAGGAAGCTCTACATCGCCGTGATGGGCGCGCTGCACCCCGACCACCTGTGGGCGTGTGCCAAGATGCGGGAGGTGAAGCCCAAGAAGGCGCGCGCTATCTTCAACGGGATGGGCGTGACGGGCGAGGTGAAGTTCGAGCAGACGTCGGTCTTCTCGCCCACGGACTTAACGCTGGACCTCCGCGGGCTGGCGGGGCGTGCGGGCGGCTTCCACGTGCACGAGCTGCCCTCGTACCCCCCCAAGCACCCCGGGGACTTCCCCTGCGGCAAGACGCGCGGCCACTACAACCCGTACGAAGTGGACCCGAGCGCGTCGCCCGAGCCGGGCCTGGGCAGCCACGACCGCTACGAGCTGGGAGACCTGAGCGGCAAGCACGGCCTCCTGACGGGGCTGCAGGAGGTCGAGGCCACCGTGACGGACCACAACCTGCCGCTGTTCGGGCCGCGCTCCGTGATGACGCGCAGCATGGTCCTGCACCGCGACTCGGGCGAGCGCTGGCTCTGCGCCAACATCCGGCCGGCGGCGGCGCAGATCCGAGCCGCCGTCACCTTCCGCTACCCGCTGGTGGGCGAAATCATCTTCGAGCAGGAGGCCGACAACTACCTGGCCGACACCACCGTCTTCGTCAGCTACCTGGTGTACTCGGACGGCAGCAGGAACTCCACGGGCAAGCACCGCTGGCACGTGCACGACAACGTCCCGGGGAGAGACTTCTACAACTGGACCATGCGCTGCGTGTCGGCGGGCGGACACTACAACCCCTACAAGGTGAGGCGGCGCTAGTGGGCGAGGGCGTCGTGTCGAAGGCTGTTATATAGGACGAGAAAAATGAGTGTTTGAAAGAAGAGTTTTTCTAGGATCCACAACACCGTACCTTTTCGAATGAACGGACATTGTTATGTTTTCCATTATAACCTCTCAAGCGTAACAAATATCAAGTAGAACTGCACATCCTACACATAACTTTCCCCCAATGGCAGATATTTCTTCTCTTATCTTTATTTTCCCCCTCCACATTCTCCCACACATATAATGTACCTTCTCCCTTACCTCCCCATCATCCAAACACCCCTCTTCCGACACAGATCTCCCTGGCGGACAAAGTGTACCGCTACTGCAACGCCGATACCTCCGAGCGCTGCGAAGTGGGCGACCTCGAGAAGCGCCACAACTCCCTCTACATCGCCGGGTCGGTGCGTGAGGTCGCCGCCACGCAGAGGCTCTTCACAGACACCAACCTTCCGCTGTCGGGTCCCAATTCCATACTGGGACACTCCATCGTCCTGCACGATGACTACGCGCCCAAGCATCGTGGGGACAGGATGGCCTGCGCCGGGTGAGTAATCGTGTGTGTGTGTGTGTGCGTGCGTGCATGTGTGTACATATATGTCTGTGCACGAATATATAGTTTTCCGGTATGGCTGTTCAGTATATGAACAGACTTATCACAAGCACAAGACACAAACTTTTCATCAACACTTGAAAACTTCTCTAAAAGTGAAAAAGAACAACACAAGAACAACCACACAGACTAACAGAACCCCCGCCCTCCCACCTTTAAACCCCAAGTTCTCATCCCCCCTCCTCAATCCCTTCTGCAACGCCCAGAATCTCCCGCAAATTCCGTCACAAGGGCGTGGCGAACAAGTGGTTCTCGCAGCACGGCGGGGGAAGCGTCGAGGGCAAGGTCGAGTTCATTCAGGAGTCGGAATTCGACATCACGAACACCGAGGTCGATCTTCGGGGCCTGCAGGGTGTTGCCAGGGGCTACCACGTCCATATGGTGGGTTATTGGAGGATTTAGATCGTTTTTCCTTGTCCAGATTCTAGAAAAAGTTCTTGAATGTTGTATTATATAGTAAAAAGTTGTATAACTCTTAAATGCACATTACATCTCTCTCTATTTCTATCCATCTCTTTCTCTTTCTCTCTCTCAATGCATCTCTCTATCAATCTAAATTACCTTTATTTCTCCCTCTCCCCCCCCCGCTCCCCCGCCCCCAGGTCCCCGTGGAGAAAGAGCTGCAGTTCCCGTGCGCCGGCTCGACCACCCTCGGCCACTACAACCCCCTGAACGTCACCCCCTCCGCCTCCCCTCCTCCTGACGAAGGAACCGACGACCTCTACGAAGCCGGGGACCTCGCGGGGAAGTACGGCACACTCGAGGGACTCACGTGGAAGAAGGACTTCTACAACGACTCCAACCTGCAGCTCTTCGGCTCCACCTCGATCATGGGCAGGTCCATCGTCATCCACAAGAAGGAGAAGAACGCGAGGTAAGTGTCGTCTCAGGGGGCTTCGGGTCGCGGCCGCTGGAGGCGAGGTCTTGCTTGCATTGGGACGCCGGGTGGGGCTATGTCGTTTTAGATATGTAAGGGCTGTGTGTGTGGGGGGGTATGTATGCGCATATACGTATGTATGCATATACATATATATGTGTGTGTGTATATATATATAATATAATATAATATATAACGAGAGAAAGAGAGAGATAGAGAGAGAGAGAGAGAGAAGTAAAGAGAAAGATAGAGAGAAATAGAGACAGAGAGAGAAAGAGAAAGAGAAGGAAAAAGAGAAAGAAAGAGAAATAGAGACAGATAGAGAAGAGAGAGAGAGAGAGAAAGAGAGAAAGAAATAGAGACAGAGACAGAGAAAGAGAAGAAAAAAGAGAAAGAAAGAGAAATAGAGACAGATAGAGAAAAGAAGAGAGAGATAGAGAGAGAGAACAAGAAAAAAAGAAAGAGAATCTTGCAACTGACTCCTTCCTCCACAAGACCTTAGGAATGATCTCCCTCCTGCCTCATCCTCAGGTGGTTCTGCGGCAGCATCGGCTGGGGCTACTCTCCTGCAGAAGCTCGACAGGTGTCAGCCATCGCCTCCTTCCACAACCCTCAGGGCTACGCTTGGGGCTACATCAGGCTGGTAAGTAACCAGAGCCGGATTTTGGGAGTTTTATGCCGGATTTTGGAAGTTTCGTGCCGGATTTTTGGGAGTTTCATGTCGGATTTTTGGAGTTGATGGAGGTTGTCTTTCGATATTTGATGTTTATTTTATTCATTCATTCTATGTTGTATCTTCATTTACAACTGAGAAGTGATTAATTTAGTATCATACGAAGATGAGAAAGAGAATAGGCATCGAAATACATTTTTTTCCCCGGAATCTCATACCATCATTCGATACTCTTTTTTTTTTTTTTTTTTTTTGTTGATACATAAAGCTTTTTTTATTAATATATATTTTTTATTAATAATGTTTTTTTTATTAATACATAGAGCACACACAAGCAGATAGGTATACTTTCATACGTTGAATACATCCATTTTTATTTCTCATTTTTCGATCGTAAATATGGGAGACAAACTAGTTTGCTATATTATTCATGTGTTTGAAAGTTAGTTCTTGGAGAATAGAAGAAATTACCAGCTATAAAACATCTGTTATTACTAGTAATTATACTTGCTCACACGCACAAACACTAATTAGGAAAAAAGTTATACCCGCAATTATACTACGTGATTATACAGCTTCCGATAACAACACGGTGATGGTATAACGATAAAAGAGGATAATGGTAATGAAGATGATAGATAGATGCGTAAATAAATGTCAGTTTATTGTCATACCAGGCAACACTAAAGGGTCACGTGACCTCCGACCTGCCAGTGGGTCTGTAAAGGGGTCATCGTCAGCCTGTGTAGGGCTCTGCTTCTCATGACCTTTTTCACGGAACTTTTTTTTTTTCTTTAGTTTATTGAGTCTTTTACTCACTTCTCTTCTGGTCTCTTTTTCTCCTTCCGAGTGTTTCTTCCTCTTTCTCTCTATCTATCTATATATATATATATATTGTCTCTCTCTCTCTCTCTCTTTCTCTCTATCTATCTATCTATCTATATATCTCTGTCTATCTCTCTCTCTCTCTATCTATCTATCTATCTATATATCTATCTGTCACTCTCTCTATCTATCTATCTATCTCTCTCTCTCTATCTATCTCTATCTATCTCTCTCTCTATCTATCCGTCTCTCTCTCTCTCTCTCTCTCTCTCTCTCTCTCTCTCTCTCTCTGAGCTTTTTCGATGCATCATAATTTCCTTTTCCAACTACATCGTTACTATATTACCTCAGAATCCTATAAGATAATCAACGATCATTGTTTTCTTTTTTAAGCAAATTGAAAAGAGGGAAAAGTATTTGAAAAAGTGCATTCTTTCATCTTAAAAAATGAAATATAATTATCTTTCTAAAAAATAATAATAATAAAAAATAAAATAAATAAAAGAGAGAGAGAGAAAAAAATAACAAAAATAACACATAAAAAGGCGAATTCACTAATATCAAAACAAAAAGTAAACAAAAGTATCAAATGAAATAAAAAGCCACACGATAAAGAAAGTAAAAGCGTTATATCACTAGCCTCAACCTCCTCCACTTCTATATTCAATCACTGTCATGGTCTTCTCTCCATCCAACGGGGTTTCCATCAATCAGAAGAAGAGAGGAGAATGAGAAGGTGATGAGCCTGGATTCTTAGAGGGGAGGAGGGCGGGAGTAAGAAAGAGAAGGAAGACGTGGAGATAATTCATGATAAAAGAGAAGAGAGGGAAAAGAAGAAAGGGAAGTTTTGAGAGTGTATTGGGAACGAGAAAAGGGAGAGGGGGGGGGGAGATTACGAGACGTAACGCAAAGGTAAAAATAGAAAACAGGTGATAGAAATAAAGATAAAAACCCAACATGTAATAATAAGAAAAATGAAAAAGAGCGCATAGAGAGGGAAAAAAATATAAAAACAAAACGTTTTAATTAAGAAACGCGAGTGAAGGAGAGAAAAAAGGTAAAATCAAAGACAACGCATATGGAGAAAGGGAAAAAAAAAATTAAACATAACATAAGAAAGAACAGGAAACTCGCACTAACAAAGAGATTAAAAAAATTATCTATCATTCTCTTTCTCTCTCTTTTTGCCTCTCACTTAGCTCCCACAGTAAGACCGATAGTGTTTGACACACGCTCGCTCACGACTGACTGAAACATCAAAGGATATACATTTTTCAGGAATAATTGGATTAATTGTGCCTCTATTGATTAGGATACCCCCCCCCCCCCCCCCCCCCCCCCCCGAGAAATAAACAAAAGGATTTTCATTGATATTCAATATTGTTTACTTCCTGAGTTGCGGAGTTGCCAATTAGATACCATGTACTGTAATTGTGATTGTAATATTCTCAATATAAGACTGTAATTGTATTGTAAAATTATCAATACACATTTAACTTTTTTCAACACGATGAACTTTATTTAAAAATCAACTTTAATGTTTATAATTTCCTTAGTTTGAAGTACCGATTCGCTTTTGTTTGGTGTCGTTAGAGTCAGGTTCTAGTCTGATAACATAGGACTCTCATCCTTATAAACGCTGATGACCATTATCCATGAGATATGCGGTTGCTATGTAGAACATATTACATGCTGATTTTTTTTTTTTTTTTTTATAATTGGGGGTTATGCAAGAGGGAAGGGGGGGGGCAGTTAACGTGAATGCTTTGTGTGGCGAATTCTTATTGGTACTGTGTTTTTCTTCTTTTTCTATTATCTATATATCTCTCTCTGTCTCTGTTTAATTGGGGGTTATGCAAGAGGGAAGGGGGGGGGGGCAGTTAACGTGAATGCTTTGTGTGGCGAATTCTTATTGGTACTATGTTTTCCTTCTTTTTCTTATTACTGTCATTATCAATATCTTCATTATTATCTCTCTCTCTTTCTCTTTCTCTCTCTCTCTCTCTCTTTCTCTCTCTCTCTCTTTCTCTCTCTCTCTCTCTCTCTCTTTCTCTCTTTCTCTCTCTCTCTCTCTCTCTTTCTCTCTTTCTCTCTCTCTCTCTCTCTTTCTCTCTCTCTCTCTCCTCTCTCTCTCTCTCTCTCTCTCTCTCTCTCTCTCTCTCTCTCTCTCTCTCTCTCTCTCTCTCTCTCCTCTCTCTCTCTCTCTCTCTCTCTCTCTCTCTCTCTCTCTCTCTCTCTCTCTCTCTCCCTCTCTCTCTTTCTCTCTTTCTCTCTCTCTCTGTGTCTCTCTCTCTATCTCTCTCTCTCTCCCTCTCTCTCTCTCTCTCTCTCTCTCTCTCTCTCTCTCTCTCTCTCTCTCTCTCTCTCTCTCTCTCTCTCTCTCTCTCTCTCTCTCTCTCTCTCTCGCTCTTACTCAGTAAACTCATATACTCTGCGGAATTAATTCAATGTAGTCAGACGACCAGTTATTACTGTAATTACTATCATTAACATATCAAATATAGACCTTTGTTTGTTTAGGCCTTTCACGACCGTGCGCATACATGCTGTCCAATTTTGAACACATTATTCTCTCCATCATTCTCTCGCTCTCTCTCTCTGTCTATTTATCTATCTATATATCTTCTATATCTATCTATTTATTTGTCTTTCTATCTATTTATCTTAATATCCAATTAGCAGTCTATGTATCTATTTGTCTATCTATATCTATCTTTCTTTTTATCTATCGACCTGTCTATCTCTAATCCTCTCTCTCTTCCTATCTTCTTCCTTCCCCCCTTCCCCCCTTCCACCCTCCTTCCCTCTCCCACCCTCCCTTCCTCTCCTCCCTCCCTCCCACCCTCCCTCTCCCCACTTCCCACCCTCCCTCCTTCTCCCCTCCCTCTCTCCATCCCACCTTTCCTACATCGGCCATTCTCCTCCCTCCCTCCCCTCCCTCCCCTCTCTCCCCCATTCCGTCGTCACGTATGGAAGATAAGAACTGGAGGGCGGGCGAGAGAAAGCAGAAATACGAGGTGGCCAGCGGTGAAAAAGAGCTTATGTGCTGATGAGGGGGTCGATAAAGAGAGAGATGTACATGTAGATTGTATCTTTCTCTCTTTCTTTCTTTCTTTCTCTTTCTTTCTTTTCTCTTCTCTTCTCTTTTTTCTCTCTCTTTCTTTTCTCTCTAACTGTTTATCCTTTAATCTCACTTTCTCTTTACCCCCCTCTCTCTCTATATATGGCTCTCTTTCTCTCTCTCTCTCTCTCTCTCTCTCTCTCTCTCTCTCGCTCGCTCGCTCGCTCGCTCTATCTCCTCCTTTCCCACTATCCCTCTATCCCCACTTCTTTTTTCTCTCTTTCTTTCTCTCTCTGTCTCCCTCTCTCCTTATTTCTCACTGAACTTAAAAGGCACTACGATACATCTTACATCCCTACTCTTTCTCCTATTACTTCCTCCTCCTCCTATTCTACTTCTTTTTGTTCTTCTTTTTCTTCTTCTTCATCCTCCTACTCTTAATCCTATTACTTCCTCCTCCTCCTCCTCCTCTTCCTCTTCTTTTTCTTCTTCCTCATCTTCCTACTCTTTCTCCTATTACTTCTTCTTCCTCCTCCTCCTCCTTCTTCCTCCTGTTCTTTTTTTTCTTTTTCTTCTTCATCCACCTACTCTTTCTCCTATTACTTCTTCTTCTCCCTCCTCCTCTTCCTCCTACTCCTTTTCATCCTCCTGTTCTATTTATTTTTTTCTTCTTTTACTTCTTCATCCTCCTTCTCCTCCTCTTCTACCTCTTCTACCTCTTCCTCCCCCTCTTCTTCCTCCTCCTCCCCCTCTTCTTCCTCCTCCTC
>BOPN01000136.1:27459-32459 GCA_017312705.2 Penaeus japonicus
TGTGAGAAAGAAAAATATAGAAACGAAACAGAGAGATAGAGAGAGAGAGATAAAAGGGTAAGGGGAGAAAGACGGAAATATAAAAGGGAGATAGAAGAGAGAGAGAGAGGTAGTGAATAAGAGAAAAGAATCAAGAAGAATCAGAGGAAGAGGGTGAAGGACAATAGAAAAAAATATAAATAACAATAACAAGAGAGATTCGATAATGCAGGTCAAAAGCCACGTAAAATTCACACCAAAGGCAAATTAGATATTCAAGGAACAAACAGCTGGTTCGTGCAGTGGACTGTCATGAAAGGTGGATGGGCAAAAACGAGTGATTTTTTTCACTTTTTTTTCCATTTCACAAAACATAGAATAAGAGAAAAAATAGAGAGTTAAAGAAATGGGAACGGGGACGAAATGGAGGAGAGAAAGGTAGAAACAAGGAGAGAGAGAGAGAGAGAGAGAGTTAGCGAGGGCGAGAAAGGGAAAATGAAAGAGAGAGAGAGAGAGGAGAAAATACACCAGATAATATTATACATTGCATAGTCCCTCCTTCATCCGACCTCCTCTCTATAACGCCAAAGGGGATTTAATCATCATCCTATCGACTCCTTTCTCGCCCTCACTTTCCCCTCTTCCCCCCCTCATCTCCCCTTTCTCCTCCTCCTCCTCCAGTCACTCTCCCCTCCCTCCCCCTACCCCCTCCCCTACCTTAGCATGACTTTCACTTGCTAATTCGCGTCATGCTAACTAGTTGCGATGGTTGAGTGGAAGAGGGACGGAGAGAGAGAGAGAGAGAGAGAGAGAGAGAGAGGAGCGGGGGAAGGAAAGGGTGGAGGAGGGAGAGGGAAGGGAGGGAGAGAGGTAGGATAGAAAATAGGGAGATAGGAAGAGATATAGACAGAGAGAGAGTGGGTGGAGGGAAAAAAGGGAAGAAGAAAGACTAAGAGAGTGAAGAAAAGATGGAGAGAAGGAAACAGGGAAAGGGAAAGTAGAGAGACAAATAGAGAAAGAAAAGATAAATAGAGAGAGAGATGATAATGGCTGTAGATAGAGTGAGAGAGAGAGGGAGCAAGAAAGATGAAAGACAAGCAGGATGGAGGAAGGAGGGAAATAAGTAGGAAAAGAGGGAGGGAAAAAGAGAGGATAATGATGGATGGAGAAAGAAATAAGAGGATGTGTGTGAGACAGACGGAGAGTGAGAAAGAGAAAGAGATAGATAGGGAATGAGAGAAAGAAAAAGAGAGAGAGAGAGAAGAAAGTGTCTTAAAAAAAATCAAAAAAAAACAAGTAAAAGTAGACAAGTAAATAAAACATAAGAACAACCTAAAAAAATCAAGAATACTAATCAATGGAAGAGGCAAAGACGAGAAAAGAAAAGTGAAGTCTTGAAGGGCAAGACTATGCAATTATGCAATCTCAAACTCGCAAACAGAACCCTCAAATCATTAGATGCCAAACACGCAATTGAGAGATTTCCTTTATTTCAAAGAAGTGTTCGAGGCTTAATGACATCATTAGTCATAATAAGATTATTTGGAAATATCAATCATGCTTAGATTATTAACTCTATTAATCGTCATTAGTGTGTTGACATCATTAATCATGATTAGATTGATATCATCATGATTTTACAATGATATTATTCTCGTAAGTGATGTTTTGAGTACCATCGTTAATAATCTGATTAACATTACGCTATTAGCTTTATTGGCATAATCAAAACATCTATAATGGTATCATTAGAATTGTATGAGTCTGTGTGTGTGTGTGTGTGTGTGTGTGTATGTGTGTTTGGGTGCCTGGGTTTCATCATAAGGGAGAGAAAGAAAATTGACAAGATATGTTGTTAATCTATCTCTTCATTTACTCTGACCTCCATTTTTTTCTTTTGTTTTTTCCTTTTTTTTACCTGCAGCCCAGTAGTAGACGATAGTAATCATCAGCTGTATGTTTGCAATTCGTCACACATGCGTCTGCGCTGGCGTTTTGAGGGACGTGCAATAATCAACCTTCTTCGCCCTTGGCCCTTTGCAACAGAAGATGACAAATGGTTTGCATTCTCTCGAACTCTTGGGGCGAGACGAGGGTTTGAGTCCTCGGGCCAGAAGTCGCTCCCTCTCTCTCTCTGTCTGTGTCTGTCTGTCTGGCTGGCTGGCTTTTTTCTCTGTTTCTGTGTCGGTCTGTTTGTCTTTCTCTGTTTGTGTTGCTATTTTTTTTTTTTTTTTTTTTTTTTTTTTTTCCCCTGTTTTGTTATGTGTGCAGTATGTGTGATACTTCTCTCTCTCACTTTTTTTCTCTCTTCTCTCCTTTTCTACTTTCCTCCTTTCCTCCTTTTCTCCTCTCCTCTCCCTTTCTCCCTCTTTCTCTTTATCCTTCTCTCCCTTCTATATGACTAAAATTGTTCATGAAACCTCTGTCACATTTAGGTCAATAAGGACGTTCAATCTCTATTATATTACCGGAATTTTTCATATTACTATAGAAATTATTCACGTCTTATATGACGCGTGGTCATGTGTCATACGCCATGTGTCATGTGTCATGTCATTTGAGCGAAATCTTCCTTTATTTTAGGTCGATTATTCCGGTATCTGATTTCGCGGTTTGGCTCATGCGCAAGAGCTCATGAAGCTGAATATACTTTTATATATATATATATATATATATATATATATATATATTTTTTTTTTTTTTTTTTTTTTTTTTTTTTTTTTTTTTTTTTTTTTTTTTTTTTTTTTTTTTTTTTTTTTTTTTTTTTAATGAAATTTAAGAACTATGTGATTAAGAAATATACGATCTACCATAACAATGATGGTAATAACGATGATTATAAAGGTTTAATAATGATGATAATGACAATGCTGGTGGTAATGATGATAGGAATAAGAAGAAGGAGACATGTAAAGAAGTAAATAAAATGAGATAGAATGTGCGTTGGGTATTTAGAAAAAAAAGTAATTTAGCCAAAGTGAAGTCTATCTAAATGAAGTGTAATTGTTGTGTTTGCGTCTGCCTGCGACCCTGGCAGTTGGCGTATGCGTGAGTGAATGTCTGGGTGCATGAGTACGTCTCATTGCAGTCATATGTGTATGTGGATGTTGTTGTTTTTTTCTTTCTTTTTTTTCATACGTGCGTGTTTGTTTTCACGAGGCTTAGGAAAATTGTAAATGCAATGTTGGAAGTGAAATATAATGATGTTGGCTTACGATTAGATTCTAACATTAAAGTGATATAGCCTAATTATTTGCCAATGAAGCATATATTGTTCCGTGAACATGTTATACATATGAGGTATAGTGTTAGGGTGTGTATTTGGGTGTGCGTGCGTGTGTGTGTGTGTGTGTGTGTATGTGTGTGTGTGTGTGTGTGCTACTCAATCATAATCAACCAACAATATCCTAATTAAATTCACCTGATCAGAGTAACGCTTGCAAATTCTCCCCACCATGTAAAAAAACAAACTCAAAAGTCCCTCACAAAAAAAAAAAAAAAAAAAAAGTCCCTCACATCATAAAGAAAAAAACAAAAAAAATATATATTTCACAGTAGCACTTAAACCAGACACCCAACAGAGCCAGCGGGGGAAACATGAAATGAACACCTTGTTATTCCTCTGTTAATAAGCTCATTAACCCGTTACAACGATGATGGATGTGTGAGGCGGAAGGTTTTGCGTGTAGCCCGGAGTGTATAGAAGGGGGAAGGGGGGAGGGAGGGAGGGGAGTGTATAGAAGGAACTCGGCGCTCAGGTGGGAAGGGGGGAGGGAGGGAGGGAGAAGGGGAGGGGAGTGTATGGAAGGGACTCGGTGCTCAGGTGGGAAGGGGGGAGGGAGGGAGGGAGGAGGGGAGGGGAGTGTATAGGAGGGACTCGGTGCTCAGGGTTGAAAAGGTGACGCTGTTGTTATTTATGGCCTCGGGTTGGTGGGGGCCTGCAGTGGGGGGGGGGGGGGAGAAAGAGAGAGAGAGGGGAGGTAGGGGGGAGAGGGAGGGAAGGAGGGAGGTGGGAGAGAGAGAGAGAGAGAGAAAGAAAGAGAGGGAGGGAGGGAGAGAGAGCGAGAGAGTGATGAGTTAGAGTGAGACAGAGAGAGAGAGAGAGAGAGAGACAGACAGATAGACAGATAGAGAGAAAGGAATAATAAACAGACGGACAGACAGAGAGTCATAAGATCATGTTAGAGGGATCGATGTATGCAAATTCTCTTGTGTAAATCGCGTTGCGGTCGGGACGTGAACACCTCCGCTCTATCGCGATCGCTACTGCTCCAGACCCGCTACTTTTTCGCGAATACTTTCACTCTTTGTTTGCTGTTTGTTTGTTTGTTTGTTTGTTTTTTCGTTCTGTTGATGTATATCTTTCTATCTCGCTTTCACTTTCTTTCGCTCTCTCTCTCTCTCTCTCTCTCTCTCTCTCTCTCTCTCTCTCTCTCTCTCTCTCTCGTTTCCTCCTTCCTATCTATCTATCTGTCTGTCTATCCATTGTCCACATCCACTCCCATCGTCCGCCCCTCCACCCTCTATACCCCCCACTTCTCCCTCCCTCCATCCCTCCCCCCTCGGTCCAGCCCCCCCTCCTTCTTCCCCTCCTTTCTCCCACCTTCCCCTCCTCCTTACCTACCCTCCCCTACGCCCATCCCCCTCCCCTCCCCCCCGCCCCTACCATTCTACTGCAACTTGGTGCAACGTGCATCAACAACGGCATTGCCTGGTCACATTGCACAAGATGTTTTCCCTGGAGAAAGTCGCGTCGCTTTTATTACGTGTCTTCTAAGCTCATTTATCTTTATTTATATCTCTATATCTATCTTTATTTATCTTTTTATATGTATTTGTCTTTATTCATATCTTTATATTTATTTATATCTATATTTATCTATCTGTATCTATATTTATTTATCCATATTTATTTATCTATATTTATTTTTTATTCGCCTTTATCTTTATTATCAATCTATCTTTTCTCATAGCAGTAGCTGTTATTATCACTATCATTATCATCACTATCATTATCATAG
>BOPN01000136.1:37459-42459 GCA_017312705.2 Penaeus japonicus
TTAAGAATAACGACTGTATTATATCATGTGCTAAATGTAAGAACAGACGGACAGTAGATATGATAGCTTAATGCATTCGCGGGCTACGGACAGATGGCATTTATGTTTACGCACAAACTCCAGCGCCATCTATTGAGGAAGCATAAAATTGAACCAACAGATGACATCACTGATTTTATAAATATATATATGCAGCGCCATCTGTTGAGGAAGCACTAAAGTACACGACGAGCCAGCTTCGGAGTCTCGCCATTACGCGGAGAAAAGAATTTGAGTGATGACTCTATCATCAGCGCCAGCACTCCCCTCCTCCCGCCATCACGACCCGCCTTCGCCTCCGTCGCGGGAACCTCATCCATCCTGCCGACATCACGGAGGGGCGTGGCGGACGCTCCGGTGAACACGCGCCGGTTTACCAAGAGATGACTGTGTAATAGGACTACTTGTTCTCTGCTTATGTGCATATGCAATGCGTGTAGATATCGATAGATAGATAGATAGATGGACAGAGATGCAAAGATTGACATGATATGTATATATATCTGTAAATATGTGTACATATATTTGTGTGTGTATATATAAATATATATATATATATATATATATATATATATTATATTATATTATATTTATATATATACAGATATGTATACGTATACATTTATTTATATACATAAACAGACACAAACATACATACATACATCCCCCATACATATATATGTATATATATATGTGTGTGTGTGTGTACGTGTATATATATATATATATATATATATATATATATATATATATATATATATATATATATATATATATATATATATATATATGTGTGTGTGTATATATATATATATATATATATATATATATATATATATATATATATATATGTATATATATGTATATATTTATATATATATGTATATGTATATATTCATATAAATGTATATGTATATATTTATATATATGTATATGTATATATTTATATATATGTATATGTATATATTTATATATATGTATATGTATATATTTATATATATGTATATATATATGTATATATATATACATATGTATATATATGAAAGAAAGAATGTACGTATGTCTTTGGTGACATACCCGCCTACTTATAATTATGAATGTCTTGTGTCATATGCATATATATACTTTTAAAGTATATATATACGCCTCTGCATACATATTTATTTATATGTGAGTGCTTTTACGTGTAATTATGGACTACATATGACGCAAGAGCCACGTAGAAATAGAGACATTTGAATTCATAATTATCCTTTCATTCATAAATACATGCGCGTGTAAATGCCAATGTTGATGAATGAGCATGCATCGTGACCTGCCAGCGGGTGACGCAAGGCAGAGAGGCAGGGTTGCGTAGGGGCAGTCAATGAAGGGGGGAGGGGAAGGAGGAGGGGGGAGTCGCTGAATGCCTGCTCTTTCTTTTTCCGTTGTTCGTTTTTATCTTTGCTTTTGTTTCTTTTTTTAAATTTGATACTAGCTGATTGTGTGTGTGTGTGTGTGTATGTGTGAGTGTATGTATGGGTATACACATATATATATATATATATATATATATATATATATATATATATATATATATATATATATATATATATATATATATATATATATATATATATGTATATATATATATATATATGTTATATATATATATACTGAATATATAATTAATTCATCATAAGAATTTCCCTATTATAGAAATGTTATCATATTTGATGCTGTTTCCCAATAATTTATATTCCTTTTGTTCTATATTGTTGTTACTGAAAGAGATTCAACTTTGTGTGGAATCCGACATGTGATATGAATCATTTATATTTTTTAATCAAACAGCGCTGATATATTGATTGTAAAATCAAACGTTGAAGTTTAGAAAATTTAATAAACAAAATCCTGTATTAAGGAAAAAAAATGATTTATTAAAGAATATTACTTTAAGAAAAAAAAATGTTGAATGTGAACCAGCCATTATAAATAATATTTTAGTTCTCTAGTCCCATTATTTTACTCAATCAATAAATATTTGATGTGAAAATAATCGATGTGACTTTCACCACATGATTGTAATACAGTTTCCTTCTATGTGGTTCTTTCACAATCAAAATGTGGAATTGATTATACGCATTTCGGCCTTCAATTGTTTCTCTTCGAACTGGCGTGACCGTTGCGCCTTTTCCAGCCACTGACAATTGAATATATTACCTTGGTGATATCTTCCCCATATCTAAAGTTGAGATGTTGTTGTTTTTTTCTAATGCTTATTTTATATTGTATGAAACTTGGAGTAATGATTGATGAATGAAGACAACAATGAAATATCTAAAAATTATGTATCATCTTGGTAACCTTTGCCATATCTGAGAGCATGATTTAGATGTACTTATTTGATTTCGTATAATAACTACACTGGTAACTTTTCTTATATTTGCTTAACACATCTATATTATAATTTATCAATTAGCTCTTAATATCAATAAAACATCAGTATATCTAGCTTTTTAGGAATTTCATTCAGGATATTTTGGCCATGATAAATCCTACATTGTCAAAATTTTAAAAGGCTGATCTACCGTGAATTAGAAGACGTAGAGTTATTGCATAATACATTACCCATAACTCCCTTAACGTCGAAATCACATATGCCAGCTCATGGTTATATAAACTGTATATCAACTTTAAACCAGTTTACAAACCATGATAGACACTATACACCAGTAATATACTATACTCTACTTACAATAAGTGCTATGTACCAGGTATATGCAATAACAAAAACAGCGATATACAGATATATATTTTTGCTTATTTATGGAAATAGAAAATATATACTATGCTATACTATATCAGCACATAATGATATACACTATACTACACTAGCGAAATATAGATGTAGATCTTTACCTACATATGGAAATAGACAATATATACTAAACTATATCATGCTATACTATACTATGCTAAACCAGCTCATGATGATATAGACACTCTTTACCATTCTACGCCATGCAACATAAACATGCAAGAGCTCATTATTAACTCTCGTCTTACGCACACAGAGACAGCTGCTTTATAATGACGATTCCTTCGGCGAAACGTTTATCGAGGTCAACCTTCGACACCCAGGAAGCAACAACCGGAATGTGGTGAGTGTTTGATTCATCTTACTCACCTCCCGTCTTGCTTTGCTCTCATACTCACCTATAGGTAACAGATGGAGTGAGTGCTTTACTCACCTATCTTGCTTTATTTTCATACTAATCGTATCCCTAAAAGTGAGTCATAAATGTGGCGAGTATTTGATTCATCTTTACTGGTAATGTGATGAGTACTTGATTCATTTTACTCATCTGCCATCTTGTTTTGCTTTTATATTCACACGAAAGTCATCTCTAAATCCATACCAGTGAGTAACAGATGTGGTGAATACGTGATTCACCTTCCACCTGATAGGCTTACAGTCATATGTATAGTCACATATTTTAATATTTTCATTAGGTAGCGTCTTCTATTACTAATACATTTCTTTGTTTCTTTGTATTCAAAGAAAGTGCTTTGATTCCCTCACTTTGTCTCACATAACCTCAAATTAAGGAGACTTTTTATCACCAAGGAGGAGCTTTAAGGTTTAGCTATAGTGCAATGTAAATGGTTTATTGCTTATAGAAATAACATTGTAATTTCCAAAACGGTATATATATCTTTTAGATAATGTGACAAATAAAGATTCCCATTTTTACGCCATTTCGCACATGTATATACTTATACACTCACAGACAAAACTATACAGACACTTGCACACCTACTTAGATACTTACACACCTACTCAGACACTTATACGCACACACACACACAATTTACATTCTAAACCATACTTTACTCGACTGAATGTACAGTCTCACCTCCTTTCACACTACCAACCCTCATTCCCTCACACCTTCACTCCCTCACACCCTCACTCCCTCACACCCTCACTTCTTCACACCTTCACACCCTCACTCCCTCACACCCTCCCACCCTCACACCCTTACTCCCTTACACCCTCGCATCCTCACACCCTCACTCCCTCACACCTTCCCACCCTCACTCCCTCACTCCCTCCTACCCTCCCATCCTCACACCCTCACACCTTCACTCCCTCCTACCCTCCCACCCTCCCATCCTCACACCCTCACACCCTCACGTTCTCCTTTGTCCCCAGACGCGCGTACACAACTGGTCCGTGTACGTGAACCCCGTGGGCGTGGACGCGGGCGTGAAGTTCTTCCAGTCTCGCTGCGTGGCCGCTGGATTCCGCTGGAACCCCTTCCTTATTCATCTCGCTTTCCCTAATGATGTTAGTGTCCCCGTGTTGTTGTTGTTGTTTGTTGTTGTTGTTTTTATTTTTATCATCATTATTGTTATCATTATTTCTATCATTTTCATTATTTTTAGTATTATCATTATCGTTATTATAGTCATTATTATTGTTAACATCATCATTTAGATTATTATCATTATCATTAAGATAATCATCATTATCATCACCATTACTGCTGTATTCGTCACCATCACTCATTATTACTACCATCATTATCACTATCATCATCATTACCCTTCTACTACACCCCTTCTTCTGCCGCGCCGCCTCCGCAGAAGGACTACTACGACCGCGAATGCAGCCCCGAAGTCCCTCTGCGCTGCGACGTCGGCGATCTCTCCGGCAGACTCGGTCCCATCGACGTCGGGGACAAGAGATACGTCTTCGTGGATAAGAATCTCCCGCTGAGTGAGTGCGTCTGGGTGTGTTGGGGGAGGAAGGGAGGGAGGAGGAGGGGACGGGGAGGGAGGGAGGGGGAGGGGTATGTTTGGGGAGGGAGGGACGGGGTCGGGTTAGGGGGACGGGGGATGGAGGGATTGGGAAGGGTATGTTTGGAGGGGGAGGAGGGTATGGTATGGGGAGAGGGAGAGGGAAGGGGAAGGGA
>BOPN01000136.1:69959-72459 GCA_017312705.2 Penaeus japonicus
TCGCATGATCTGTTATTCCTGTGTTTATGTCAGCTTACATGTTGAGTAGACTGTATGGGAACGCGAATTTATATAGAGAGATAATGTAGTAAAGTGGCCTTATAAAAAGAACAAGGAATAATTATTTAACAATAATATGATTAAGAATATAGAAAATGTTCTTTATAAATAAATATATGCTAATAATAGTGTGCAAGAAGACGAAGTTCATGTAACAACACATTACAGTAACAATTTAATATATTGCAATATCAAAAAAATATATAAACATGAAATATTGCATTGTAACCGCATAAGAATTAACGTCAATAATAACAATAGATGAATCAATAAAAACAATAACAGTATAAAATCTTACAGTAACGTGGATAATACCAACATACGATTAAACAAGACAACAATACAATAGCTTATATAAAAACGGTTCAAGAATTACTAGTAATATGAGAATAAATGGTTATATATATACCACTACGTACACACTGGCACTGAATGAATAAATGAAGCCTTACCGATACAATAGATAAGGCGAAGACACAAGATAAGACAGGATGGCCCTTAAGTGGTGCAGCCGCTTTGAACGAGACAGGCAGTTCGGCCGAAAACGGTGGACTATAGTGTGGATTGTGTGTAGTGTGTGAGGTTTGTGCTTTGTGTGGATATTGTTCTATGAAGCAGTGCGCACGGTGATAGATTTTTTTTCGTTAAAAAGGTTAATGACTGATGTGATATTTCATAAAGATAGATATTATGGAAGGTAATGATAATGGAAGATTATGGAATAGATACTTATATTGTAAAATAAATGAAAACACGAATTTTATGTCCCGTTTTATCATAAGACCATAGCGTTCTTTACCCTTCTGAAATATTCATACTAACGATGGACAATTTACATATCTATTGGATTTTGTGTTCGGTAAAACACTCACTATTCCAGTCAAAGTGACAACTAAAGCTATCGTAACTTTATCGCATTCTTTGTTCGACTCACAAAAAAAAATGTTTATAGTTTACCTGTCATGCTATGATTCCTGCTGCCACGTGTGGATATTGATTAGAAATTATGAAACGATACTAATACGACGCACAACACGTGATAGAGTAAATAAAAACAAACAAACACACAGAGGAAAACGTAATCAAAATCCCATAGCAAAGATAACCAAACAAAAACAAAAACAAAAAACAAAAATCCACAACCGAAATACAACCAGACAAACCAACATATAACCAACAAATAAAAAAACAAAAAATAAAAACAAAATCAACAAACCCCTAAAACCACAAGAGAGAAAGAAAGAAAAAAAGAAAGAAAAAAAGGCAAACCGAACTGAAATATAACCACAATTCATCACCCAACCCACGTTTACGGGGAACCACCCACAATAGACGTGGTTGCCCGGTGCGTAGCCAAGGGTGATGATGGTAAACACGCCATCGAGAACAGCTGATTGAAGTCCCTTGATCATAGTCTCTTGTGGTCGATCATTGATGTCTCACGTTGATGTCTCTGTCTTGTTTTCTTTTTTTGTTTCTTGTTGTTATTGTTATTTTTTTGTATTGGTAATGGTGTTTTTATTTGTTATTCATCAGCATCATCATTGATATTATTATCATTACTATTATCGTTATTATTATTGTTATTGTTTTTATTGTTATCATTATCATTGACATTATCACTAATGTTATTAGCGTTATTGTTATCTTTTTATAGTTGTAATCTTATTGTTACCGCTGTCATCACAATCACTATTTTTGTAATCATCATCATTGATATTATAATCATATAATCAGTTTTATAATCATATTATCACTATTATCATTATCATTATTATTATTTTCCATATCATCATTATTATTATCATCATTATCATTGTGATAATAATAATCATATTTATTACTGTACTAGTAGTAGCAGTATCATCATTATTATAATTATCATTATTATCATCGTAATTGTTACTATCGTTATTACTGTAATTATTGCCATTATTACTATTATCACTCATATTATCATTATCATTATTATCAGTATTATCATAATCATTATTATCATTATCATCATTATTACCACTGTTATTATTACCATTACCAGAGTCATCATTACTTATTATTATTATTATTATTATCATTATCACTATTATTATTATTGTTAATTATGAGTATCATTATCATTATTATCATTGTCATTAACATCATCATTATCATCATCATTCTCAGTATTACCATCATCATTATTACTACTGCTACTACTATTGTTATCATTATCATTACTGTCATTGTTATCATCATATTTTATCATCTTGATTAACTGTTTTCTTATCCTTCCCGTATACCCCTCCTTTATCATCATATTAATTCTGTCGTTAATCTTCTAATTACCCTTTTATCATATCCTCCACCTCTTCCTCTGTTCTTCCTTGACCTAAATTCTCTCCCTTGTAAACGACGCACAATGTGAAGTACGAGCACAAGGCACATTTCATATCACGGTAAT
>BOPN01000136.1:77459-89959 GCA_017312705.2 Penaeus japonicus
TTCTGAGAAAGAACATAACGTTGGTACATAAAGCCGCCTGGTTAGCTCAGCGGTAGCGTGTCGACTTCCCATCCCCGTGGTCGGCAGATCGAGCCCCGTCCAAGCTCGTGAGCTTCCACTGTCACCTGGCGGTTACTGACGTAGCTGGGCACTGCGTTGGGTAAGGACCAAGCTCAGATCGAGTCAACACTCGTTGGCACATTCTCTCACGAGTCAGCACACGCTGGCACAGGCGGGCTCGCCTTAGTGCATACAAGCCCGGCGTAGCATCTGCTCCGCAAATCTGGCTTATCCTTATCTTGGTCCATAAGCCATGAAATATAGAATATGTACGCAGAATGTATACACATAATACGTGCATTCATATGTACTCTCTCTATCTCTATCTTTCTTTCTCTCTCTCTCTCTCTCTCTCTCTCTCTCTCTCTCTCTCTCTCTCTCTCTCTCTCTCTCTCTCTCTCTCTCTCTCTCTCTCTCTCTCTCTCTCTCTCTCTCTCTCTCTCTCTCTCTCTCTCTCTCTCTCTCTTGCTATATCTTTTGAACAACTTGTGAGTGATCATGAGAAATGGAAACCTAGTGAAAATAAATGTTGCACAGACGAGCAATTGCAAGGAGATACAGATCTATAATCAAATAAATATATCAAAACACAAAAGCAAGGGATCGTGCGTTTCGTTTTGTGGCCTTTTATCTTTATCTGAGTTTCAATTGTTTCTGCATCTACCAAAAGCAATCGTAATTTACATAGGCTAGATGATAAGCGATCCTATCGTGCGTCGTGGAGCTTATGGCGATATGTACGGGGAATGTACGAATCACATTTTTTGTTTCTGTATTATGTTTCTGGTTTTAATATTACTCTCCGTTATTGAAATTATAACCATTAAACATAGTAAATTACAACGCATCATTGTATTGCACGGTTTGCATATGATTAGGTAATAAACAGTGCTGTCAAAGAAAAAGAAAAAAATCTTGTGAAACGGTAATGAAGATGAAAACAAGACAACGAAGGAAAACAGGAAAACACAGGAATATGCCGAAGGCCTTTTCGTTTTACTGCCCTTCGGAATATTCGTGCGTTTTCCCATGATTTCCTTTGTTGTTTTGTTTTCATTTTGTTCAGCAAGAAAAGTCATGATGTTAAAAGAAACAGTTAAAACTCAAACCGTGTTTTCAGAGGGTATATTTGTCTCTCTAAAACTTTATATTTTAGACAATGTAGTATATTAGTATTATTGTATTTTAACTCCAAATGTAGGCTTTTAAAAATGGTGTATGACTTTCAGTATTAAAATTCTAGTATCTTGATTCTCTTAAAGGTATGTAGTGCATGACTTCTCAGGGAGACGAATGTTGCCATGAACCAGAATGCCTGAATTGCATGACATCTATGTTGGTGTAATTTGCCGCGTTATTCCTGCCTTGTTATGACTCTTCTCTATCATCCCTTTTTTAATAATAAATACACCTATTAGGGAGTTAGATATAGTTAGCAAAATGTACAAAAAACACTAACGTGGAGTATTATGAATGAACCAAAACCACAACACGAGACTAAATGCAAAATTCCCTCTAGAAATATCATGATTCTTTATTATCAACAAAGTGTCAAGGATTGCCATGTTTCTTTCTGCGTTGCATGATACATATCTAACTCTAAAGCTTTGCATGTGTTGCAGTATTCTTTGAAACATGATAGTTTTTTAATCTTAACTTTTGTAAGAAGGGATTTAACATCTACAATTATTTCGTTATTCCTTGGCCCTATGTCATGAAATTCTTATATTATTCATGATTGATAGAAAAAAAAACATATATAATCTTACAATTTACCATAACTTTACCCATATCTTTGTTCCTTATCTTAGAATGATGTGATGTTACTTTTTGACACAGACCCATATACAGTGACGTCACCTGAGCCGGATTAAAAAAAAGGAAAAAAAAGAACTTTGAACTTATCACCCAAATGAAGTTATCGTGAACATAAGCCCAACGCACATATCCCCTAAACTTTAAAATCCCTGAACTTCATAATTCCTAAACTTCATAATTCCTAATCTTCATCATTCCTAAACTTCATCATTCCTAATCTTCATCATTCCTAATCTTCATAATTCCTAATCTTCATAATTCCTAATCTTCATCATTCCTAATCTTCATAATTCCTAATCTTCATAATTCCTAATCTTCATAATTCCAAAACTTCATAACTCCTAAACTTCACAACCGCTAAACGCCATAGCCCCTAAACTTCACAGCCGCTAAACTAAACCATAAAACCCTAAACTTCACAACCCCTAAACGTCATAACCCCTAAACTTCACAATTTCTAAACTTCATAACCCCTAAACTTCATAACCCCTAAATTTCATGACCCAAAACTTCATGAATCCTTAACTTCACAACCCCTAAACTGTATAACCCCTAAACTTCATAAACCTAAACTTCATAACCCCTAACCGTCATAAACCCTAAACTTCATAAACCTAAACTTCATAACCCCTAACCGTCATAAACCCTAAACTTCATAAACCCTGAACTTTACACCCCCAAACTTCCGAAACCTAAAACTTCATAAACCCTAAACTTCCGAAACCCAAAACTTCAAAAGCCCTAAACTTCGTAAGTTCTAAACTTAGCAACCCCTAAACTTCATAAACCCTAAAATTCATAAACCCTAAAATTCATAGAGCTAAACTTCATAACCCCTAAACGTCATAACTCCTAATCTTCATAACCCCTAAACTTCGTAAAACCTAAATTTCATAAACTCTAAGTGTCATAAACCCTAAACTTCATAACTCCTAAATTTCATAACCCTCAAACTTCATAAACGCAAAACTTCGCAACCCCTTAACTTCATAAACCCCAAACTTCATAAACCCTAAACTTCATAAACCCTAAACTTCATAAACCCTAAACTTCATAAACCTTAAACTTCATATACCCTAAACCTCATAACCCCTAAACGTCACAACTGCTAAACTTCGTAAACCCTAAACTTCATAATCCCTAAACTTCATAACCCCTAAATGTCATAACCCTTAAACTTCATTACCCCTAAACTTCATAAACCCTAAACTTCATAACCCCTAAATGTCATAACCCTTAAACCCATAAACCTCATAGCCCCAAAACCTCATAATCCCTAAACCTCATAGACCCAAAACTTCATTACCCCTAAATGTCATAAACCCTAAACTTCATAAACCCTAACCTTCACACCCAAAACTTCATGGCCCCTAAATCTCATAACCCCTAAACTTCATAATCCCTAAACCTCATAACCCCTAAACTTCATCATCCCTATACATTATAACCGCAAAACTTCATAATCCCTAAACCTCATAACCCTAAAACTTCATAATCCCTAAACCTCATAACCCTAAAATTTCATAATCCCTAAACCTCATAACCCCTAAACTTCATAATCCCTAAACCTTATAACCCTAAAACTTCATAATCCCTAAAAATCATAACCCTAAAACTTCATATTCCCTAAACCTCATAACCCCTAAACTTCATAATCCCTAAACATTATAACCGCAAAACTTCATAATCCCTAAACCTCATAACCCTAAAATTTCATAATCCCTAAACCTCATAACCCTAAAACTTCATAATCCCTAAACCTCATAACCCCAAAACTTCATAATCCCTAAACCTCATAACCCCAAAACCTCATAATCCCTAAACCTCATAACCCCTAAGCTTCATAATCCCTAAACATTATAACCGCAAAACTTTATAATCCCTAAACCTCATAACCCTAAAACTTCATAATCCCTAAACCTCACAGCCCCAAAACTTCATAATCCGTAAACCTCATAATGCCTAAACCTCATAGACCCAAAACTTCATAATCCCTAAACCTCATAGCCCCAAAACCTCATAATCCCTAAACCTCATAGACGCAAAACTTCATAATCCCTAAACCTCATAGACCCAAAACCTCATAATCCCTAAACCTCATAGATCCAAAACTTCATAATTCCTAAACCTCATAGCCCCAAAACCTCATAATCCCTAAACCTCATAGACCCAAAGCTTCATAATCCCTAAACCTCATAGCCCCATAACCTCATAATCCCTAAACCTCATAGACCCAAAACTTCATAATTCCTAAACCTCACAGACCCAAAACCTCATAATCCCTAAACCTCATAGACCCAAAACTTCATAATCCCTAAACCTCACAGTCCCAAAACTTCATAATCCCTAAACCTCATAATCCGTAAACCTCATAATGTCTAAACCTCATAGACCCAAAACTTCATAATTCCTAAACCTCATAGCCTCAAAACCTCATAATCCCTAAACCTCATAGACCCAAAACTTCGTAATTCCTAAACCTCACAGACCCAAAACCTCATAATCCCTAGACCTCATAGAACCAAAACTTCATAATTCCTAAACCTCACAGACCCAAAACTTCATAATCCCTAAACCTCATAACCGCAAAACTTCAAAATCCAAAAACCTCATAATCCCTAAACCTCATAGAATCAAACCAGAATCAAAACCCTATAAACCGCAGCAACTTTCGATAACTTCAAGTATCACTGACCTAGAACCAAGGAGCAAGAACCCCCCTTCCGACTCCTTCACGGCAAAAAATTGCCTCCTTCCTTTTCTCCTCTTTCCCTTTTCTTAAACACTGCCCCCATCTTCTTCCGCCCGGACCAACCAGCTCGCGGAGGAAGTGCACGTGAGCGTCAACGAGGAAGCCGCCGACAAGCCCAAGACGGGAGAGGAAGGCGCCTTCGAACTGCCCGAGGGAGAGTTCGAGGATGGCATGCTAGGGATCAGTGTAAGTACGGAGGGCGGTGCTTCGGGAGGAGGGGGTGTGGTGAACGGTTTTTCGATGATGGTGATGGGTGGTTTCTAGTGCTGGTTGTGGGGGTTATGGATGGTTTCTAATCATGGTGATGAGTGGTTTCTAATGATGGTGGTGAATGGTTTCTAATCATGGTAATTAATAGTTTCTAATAATGGTGATGAATGGTTTCTAATAATGGCAAGTAATAGAATCTAATGATGGTGATGAATGGTTTCTAGTAATGGTTTCTAATGATGGTGATGAATGATTTCTAGTGATGGTGACGAATGGTTTCTAACGATGGTGATGAATGGTATCTACTGACGGTGATGAATAATGATAGAAATAACAACAATAATAACTATAATGACAATGATGATAATAGTTATAATAATGATGATACTAACAATAGGAATGATAAAATAAGAATCCTCATTACGATGTTGACAATGATAATGATGATAACAGTAATAATGATATTGATAATAACAATAATAATAGTGAAAATAATAATGATAATGATAATGATACAACTAATGATAATGAAAATAATAAAAAATAATGAGAAATATGATAATCATAATGATGATGATAATGAAACTGATAATGATAACAAATGGTTCACGAATTAGTTCAACGAATAATGTGGTTAATTGGATAATCTTTTGGAGGCTGTGAGATACACCTGTTAATAATTATTAAGTAAAAATGATGCAACAAACATGGATAAGAATGGTAAATGATTGATAAATTAGATAGAATGAATCACAAACCAACGAATATAGATGTGAATGAGAATAAACGGAAATGAATGAATAGAGATAATAGAAAGATTTATAGATTATAAACTAATGATATAAGATATACATACATAAATCAAAAAAGATATAGATTCAAAAGATAATTCTAAAAAACCGTATGTGTGTCTGTTCACAACCACTTGAGAAAAGATTTGCAATTCATCTGTTATGATATTGCAATGAATGGTACACGCTGAGACTCCACAGGGCTTGCTGATCGGGCAGGTGTTCCCTCAGGAGGAGGACTCCATCCAGGCCCTGAGGACGACCTTGGCCCTCGAGGAGCACTTCTGCGACGAGGACTTCCCCGCCGACAACTCCACCATCTTTTTCTCCGAGCGAACAGACGCAGACATCGAGTGGAAGAGACCGTTCGTGAGTGGCAGAGAGAGGGCTTTTCTCTTTTTTTTTTCTTTTTTTTCCCTTTTTTTGTTTTGTTGGAATTTTTTCCTTTTTTATTAGTTTCTGGAATATTCGTTTTTTTCCGTTGTTTGGTTAATGTTTTATGTAAATATATATTTCTTCTTTTTCTTCTTCTTTTTCATCTCTTTCTTTGTCTTCTTTTTCTTCTTCTTCATCTTCTTCTTCTTTTTCTTCACCTCTCTCCTCTCTTTCTCTCTCTCACTCCCTCTCTTTATATATTTATATATATATATATATATATATATATATATATATATATATATATATATATATATTATATATATATATATATATATATATATATATATATATATATATATATATCTATACATATATATATATACATATATATATATATATATATATATATATATATATATATATATATATATATATATATATATATATATATATATATATATATATATATATATATATATATATATATGTATATATATATATATATATATATCTCTCTTCCTTCCTCCATCCATCCAGTCTCTCCCTTCCTCTCTCTCTCTCTCTCTCTCTCTCTCTCTCTCTCTCGCTCTCTCTCTCTCTCTCTCTCTTTATATATATATATATAAATATATATATATATATATATATATATATATATATATATATATATATATATGTGTGTGTGTGTGTGTGTGTGTGTGTGTGTGTGTGTGTGTGTGTGTGTGTGTGTGTGTGTGTGTATGTATATATACACACACATATATATATATATATATATATATATATATATATATATATATGTATATATATATATATATAGAGAGAGAGAGAGAGAGAGAGAGAGAGAGAGAGAGAGAGAGAGAGAGAGAGAGAGAGAGAGAGAGAGAGAGAGAGAGACAGACAGAGAGACAGACAGAGACAGAGAGAGAAAAAAATAGATAAGTAGATAGAAAAAATACAAAGAGAGAGAGATTCTCATACTTCATGAGTTATCGAAATCATTTCATGTAAAACTTCACTCTGCCTCTGTTATACCATCTTTAAAAAAATTTATATTGCAAGAGTTCCTCCAACGCCGCGTGGTTTTCCCTTCAATTGCAGGAGTTAGTCGACGAACCCCAGCTCTTCATCGACGGCGCCAGCAGGAGGGACGTCGTGCAAGGCTGCCTCGGGGACTGCTGGTTCCTCTCCTCCTGTGCCGCCGTCGCCAGGAAACCCAAACTCATAGAAAGGGTGAGTCCAGTCCTCTGTGTATGTGTGTGTGTGGGTGGGTGGGTGGGTGGGTTTGGTGGGTGTATGTGTGTGTTTGTGTGTGTACCGGTTGAGTGTATATCTACATGAGTGAGTGTACATGTGTACAGTTCGAGCGTATATCTACATGTTTGTGTGTGTGTGTGTATACGCACGAGTTGAGTGTATACCTACATATGTGTGTGTGTGTGTTTGTACAGCTTCAGTGAATATCTAAATGTATATCTGTTTTTGAGTGCATGTATCCCAGTTTTGTTCTCACCGTGACGTAATTTATATATCGATCCGCTGTTTATGATCCCTGACCCCTCGCCTTCGCATGGTTGTGGTGTCCCTCGGTTCTCGATGCCTGGTCATTGTAGCTCTCTGTGTGTACCCAGACAAGTGAACATCGTGACGTCCACACGCGAATGACCGATGAGGTTCGCTAAAGTGGTCTAGGTAAACAAAATAGACTTACTTTGTATTTATATAACTATTTCTCCTCCTTAAACCATTTCTCTTTCTTTGTTTTCTTCTCCTGTCTCTATGATTCTTCTTCCTCCTCCTACACCACCTACTCCACCCCCTCCTCCACTTAACCCTCTCCTCCTCCTACACCACCTACTCCACCCCCTCCTCCACTTAACCCTCTCCTCCTCCTCCTCCTCCTCCTCCTCCTCCTCCTCCTCCTCCTCCTCCTCCTCCTCCTCCTCCTCCTCCTCCTCCTCCTCCCTCTCCTTCTCCCCACTTCCCCCTTCATCCTCCCTTCTCTATCCCCCCCACTTCTTCCTCCTCCTTTTCCCTAACAACCAGGTTCGTTGTCATGACCTGTAATATTTGGCGCGACATGAGAAATGACCTCATGACACGCGCCTGTGTGACCTTGTAACTGTTTCTGGCAATACGACCTGCACTTGCAAACTATAACATGACGTTCCTTTATTGCAGACTCTCTTTATTGTTGTCCTTCATGTTGTTCTTGTTTTTGTTTGTTTTCTTTGTTCTTGTTCTCGTTTCCATTCTTGTTCGTGTTCGTGTTCGTGTTCGTGTTCTTGTTCGTGTTCATGTTCTTGTTTTTGTTCGCGTTCGTGTTCTCGTTATCATTCTTGTTCGTTATTTTTGTTCTTGATCCTGTTCTTGTTCTTGTTTTCGTTCTTGTCCTTGACATTTTCCCTGTTCTTTTTCGTTTTCCTCATCGTTCATGTTCCTATTATTGTTCTATTCCTGGTTTTGTTATTGTTCTCGTCTTTTCCTGTTCTTGTTTTTGTTACTGCTCCTGTTCTCGTTCTTGTTCTCGTTCTTGTTTTGTTTCTGTTCTTGTTCTTGTTTTCTCAATCTTGTTCTTGTTTGTTTTTCTGTTTTTGTTCTTGTCATTGTTCTTGATATTGTTCATATTCACTTTCAATTTCTGTTTTTGCTCTTGCCTTTGTCTTATTCTTGTTCTAGTCCTTGTCATTATATTTGTTCTCATCCTTGATCACGATCTTTGATTATATTCTTGCTCCTGTTCTTGTTTTTGTTGTTCTTCTTGTTCTTGTCCTTATTCTTGTTCTTAACCCTGACACTGTTCCTATTTTTGTCCTTGTTCGTGTTCCCTTTCTTGTTTCTGTCATTTTTACTCATCTCTTGTGTCCATCTGTAAGGTGAACAGTGACCGTGAGTGTAAAGCGACACGCATTAAGTGCCATAGCGTGCGCGGCTGTAATAACACCGTGAAAGTATCAAAAGTCCAAATGGTATGATTGCGTGTTCCTTGGGCGTGCGTGTGGGCGTGTCTGGGCGTGGCTGTATTCATGTGAATAATCCTGCACATAGGCGTAGTGTATATAAAAAAAAAAATGAAGTGGTGGTTGATGGTTATTTTGAGAGTACTAAGGATAATAAGAAAATTGGTTGATAATGGGGATGATTATGATGATGATGATGGTAATGATAATGATGATGAAAATGATCATGATAATCATGATAATCGTAGTAATGATAGTAGATATTAATTATAATAATGATAGTCATAATATTGATATGAATAATAATGATAGTAATAATAAGGATGATAATAATGATAGTAATGGTGATAATAATGATGGTGATAATAATAACTATAACAATAACGATAATGCTAGTAGTGATAGTAACAGTATTAATGATTATAATGATAATAATGATGATTATGAATATGATGATATGGATAGTAATGATGATAAAGATGATGGTGATAACAATGATGATGATTATAGTAATGATAATAACAATAATGATAATGCTGATAGTAATGATAATGATAATAATGATAACGACAAATAAAAAGAACAACAATAATACTAGGAACAAAGATAATATAATGATAATGATAATAACAATAATAAAGATGACAATGATAACAATAATAGTGATAAAATAATGCAGTTGATAATCATAACTGTTATCATATTACGATGATAATGATATTATCTCTTTCCACTCTTTCTCCCTCCTCTCCTCCCCTCTTTTACCGCATCCCTGTCCTTTTTCACCCATCCTCCTATCCTCTGTCCAATCTTCCACCCTTCCTTTTTCTCCCTTCTTTCTCCTCTTTCGCCTCCCCACCTTTCTCCATACTTCCTCCCTTCCCCTCTCTTCTCTCTCTCCTTCCCCTTCTTCCCCTCCTCGATCCATCCTTCCTCCCTTCCCGCTTTTCCTTCTCTCCCCCTCAATCCTGCCTCCCCTCCTCTCTCTACATACTTCCTCCCTTCCCCTCTCTTCTCTCTCCCCTTCCCCTTCTCTCTCTCCTCTATCCATCCTTCCTCCCTTCCCGCTTTTCCTTCTCTCCCCCTCAACCCTGCCTTCCCTCCTCTACCCATACTTCCTCCCTTCCCGCTCCCCCCCCCCCAACCCTGCCTCCCCTTCCCTGGCTCTCCCGCAGGTGGTGCCCCCGGACCAGGCTCTCTTCGGCGACGGCTACACCGGGCTGGTCGTGTGCCGCTTCTGGAGGTTTGGCGAGTGGGTGACCGTGTGCATCGACGACCGCCTGCCCACCAAAGACGGGGTCCTCATCTTCGCCCGCAGCGCCGAGCCCAGCGAGTTCTGGGTGGCGCTCGTCGAGAAGGCCTATGCCAAGTGAGTTTGGGGTTGGCAGGGGTTGGGGGACACAGGGGAGAAGTTGGTGATCGTTTGCGGTTGAGTGCGTGACGTCGAGAAGGCCCATGGCAAGTGAGTTTGGGGTTGGCAGGGGTTGGGGGAGACAGGGGAGAGGTTGGTGATCGATTGTGGTTGAGTGTGTGACGTCGAGAAGGCCCATGGCAAGTGAGTTTAGGGTTGGCAGGGGTTGGGTGAGACAGGGGAGAGGTTGGTGATCGTTTGCGGTTGAGTGCGTGACGTCGAGAAGGCCCATGGCAAGTGAGTTTGGGGTTGGCAGGGGTTGGGTGAGACAGGGGAGAGGTTGGTGATCGTTTGCGGTTGAGTGCGTGACGTCGAGAAGGTCCATGACAAGGGATTCAGTTACTAATTCAGGTTTCTTCAATTCTCTCCGACTACATATTAGATGTAAATAGTAAACATCCCTGCATTACATTTACAATGCTATCTATAAGTGACGCGCACATCCGTGTGTTTATATATATGGTTAAGTAAAATAAATAAGGTGGTACATTGGCTAGTATTTTTCTAACACTTTTTTTTGGATTGTAGCATGTTAGTAACAGTGGAGAATGTCTTTTACAAGGTATTTCGTTATTTGCCTCGTTTGGCACTGACACCTAGACGATGCAAGTGCCATATGGATGTATGTTAGTGCCTTGTTTTATGACAGGAAAAAATAGAGGGAGGGTTAGTGAATGATTGGTACCAGGTTTATATACATCGAGATGGCTGTGTTAAGAAAATACCGGTCTTATACAAAACTAGACCGACTTAACATCGCAAGTAATTCCTTTTGGTTTGTGTCACGGAAAGGATAATTGTTTATATCCATTTTATGACACGAAAAGAAGGGAAGGAGTTTGGGGAGGGACTTTTATGGACAACTTAGTGTCAGGTCCTATGGCACGGGAAGGGGGTAAGGGGGTAGGGGGGGCTGGTACTTATGACCAAGTTAGGGCCGGGTTTGCTGACACACGAGTGGGAATGTGTTTGTGTTGTAAAAGAGAGCATTTGTTGTGTTGTCATTTGACGTTTAGTGTTTGGTTTTGTCTACAGGAGGGCTCTTTCTAACTTAACTGTTTCTTTTGTTTAATAGTATTTTTGTTATTTAAGCCGTCCCCTTTATTCCCCTGCTCCTTAAAGTCCGCATCTTCTCTTCTTTTCCTTATTTTTACTCTGACTACCTTCTCCTCGTTCCTTATCCACCTTCACTGCTGCTCCTTCTTCCATTCATTCCTCTTCCTCTACCCACTCCACTATCCTCTCCTCCTCTTCCTCTTCTACTTCCCTCTCTTTTTCCTCCACCCCCTCCTCCTATTCCTCCTTCTCTCCTCCCGGGTGTGGAGAGGCAGGACCCTCTCTTCTCCTCTTCTTTCTTCCTTGTTCTCCCCCTTCCCCTCCCCATACCTACTCTTTTGACGCCCCTTCCTCCTCCGCATTCCCTCCAGACTCCACGGGACGTTCGAGGCACTGGAAGGAGGGCAGAGCATGGACGCAATGGTCGACCTCACAGGCGGCCTCGCTGAGAGGTACGAGATGGAGGACATAGAGAACCTGAAGAAGCTCTATGCACACCTTCTGAAGAGCTCGAGAAATGGAGCTTTTATCACGTGTTCTAGGAAGGTAGGCTTGTCACTCGCCTTCTCCATGAGGTCTTGCTGCTGCTCATGTGGTATTTTTCTCTTTTTTTCTCTCTCTCTCTTTTATCCTTTTCTCCGCTTTGATCCGTCATCATGGATCTTATCTTTCCAACTTAAGCTCGTTAGTCTGTGTTCTTGGATCTTTCTTATTTTCATCTAGCCTATAAGTTAAGAGAAATGGATATTGATTAAACTTGCTGCCTCTCTCCAGGAACCGGGTCCCTCCATCACCCTCGCCCTCCTCGATGTAAGCCACGAAAATGCATTAGTCTGGCCTCTTCTGTCTTAAATATCGCTCGCTTTGCTCATAACCCGTTCACTGTGTACTTATTATCACGGTGCCACTGTACCCGCTTTATAATTAGTATTATCGTGATCACCTTTACTTTTCATCGTTCGTATGTAGTCTTGTAGAAAGGATAGTTTTCATCCGACTCACTGTAGTGCAGAGGCATCGATCACATCCTGTCCTTGAAATAAAAAAACTTTTTAAAGACAGTA
>BOPN01000136.1:94959-97459 GCA_017312705.2 Penaeus japonicus
CCCTCCTCCTTCCCTCCTCTCCCCACCCACCCTCTCTCCTCCCCCCACCCTCCCAACCACCCCACCCTCCTTCTCCTTCCCACCCAACCCCACCCTCCTCCTTCCCTCCTCCCTCCCTCCTCCTTCCCTCCTTCCTCCCTCCTCCTTCCCTCCTCCCTCCCTCCTCCTTCCCTCCTTCCTCCCTCCTCCTTCCCTCCTCCCTCCCTCCTCCTTCCCTCCTCCCACCCTCCTCCTTCCCTCCTTCCTCCCTCCTCCTTCCTGCTTCTCCCTGCTCCCCCCAGCGACGAGCGGTGGTCCGGTGTCCCCGAGGAGCAGCGGACGCGACTGGGCATCAGCAGCCTGAGTGACGGGGAATTCTGGATGAGTTATGACGATTTCTGCGAGCAGTTCGAGGAGGTGTCGGTGTGCACCATAGGCCCCGACTTCGATAACGATGGCACTGTCGATCACGTTGGGCAGGTGGGTATGGTGGCGGGTGGGTATGGTGGTTGATGGGTGTGGTGGATGGTGGAAAATATGTCATTGAATTAATAGGAATATACTTGACAATGACTGAAAATATAATATAATGTATTTTTCGCCGTGTGTTTGTTTGTAATGAATGTGGCCTGTTAATATTTGTTCTTATTCATCCTTTCATTAATGGGGTCATTCTTATTAATGTTCTTCCCTTCTCTTTCTCTCTCTTTTTCTTTTTTGCGCTTGTACCTGCATTCTTCCTTGTATGCATCTGCATGCCCTTGTATGCGAGGTCACAGGTCAAAGCCATCAAAGGGGAGTGGATCCCAGGGCAGACGGCGGGAGGAAGTAGAAACGACTTCGAGAAATTCGCAACCAATCCTCAGTTCCTGCTCACCGTCGAGGAACCAGGTGTGTAGTTGTTGTTTTCTGCTTTTGTTGTTCTCGCTGTGGCTAATGGTTCTGTTATTTGGAAAAAAGACACGTTGTTTTTCTATGGTATTCATCCGGGGTCATTTTCCTAAATGTATTATTTACTTTTGTCCATTATTTTTTTTTTTCAATTGAGCTCTTGCATCACTATTGTTAGTTGTAATAGCATCATCAGTATTTATATTGTCAGTAGTGCTATCTGTCATTAGTATCCATCATCAGCATTAGCATTAGGATTAATATTATTACCATCAGTATTATTAACATCAATACCACAGCAGCCATTGTGGCATAGTGACTTTTTTTTTCTTCTTCTTTTTCTTTTCCTTTTTTTTCTTTTTTTTTTCTTTTTTTTTTTTGCATGCGTCCGCGTCCCCGAGCTGGTCCACGGTAGATGTCAAAAAGGGCTTCTAATCAGGCCCTTACCACAACCTCAACCCCGAAAGACGCCGTCTAAACCCCCGACAAAGGAGTCACAGCCGTAAAAGCAAATCATTGCCTATACAACCATCATTATTCTACCCAAACGATTCCCAACCATCTATCAACGAACCCCTTCGACCATCTAAGAAACACCTTCAACGAACTCCTAACAAGCTCATTCAAAAGACTCCTTTAGCGCCCTTTTTTCTCAAGAAACTCCTTCAACGAACAAACTCATTCAAAAGACTCCTTTAGCGCCCTTTTTTTCCCAAGAAACTCCTTCAACGAACAAACTCATTCAAAGGACTCCTTTAGCGCCCTCTTTTCCCTCCTTTCCAGACGACGATGACGACGACGGGTGCAACGTCTTGATCGGCGTCATGCAGGAGCACCGGCGCTCAAACCGACACATGGGAGTCAAGATGTTGCAGATTGCATTCTTCTTGTACAAGGTGGGTGTTGGTGTTGATGGTGTTGGCTGGTGGTGGCGGTATTGGTGGTGAAGGTGGTCGTGATGGAGCTGTGGTTGGTGACGGTTGTTTTTTTGTTGTTGTTGTTGATTTTCATAATGTTTTTGTTTTGTTTTTCTTTTTCTTTTTTTAATTGTGCTGTTCTTGTTTATGTGGTTATTTTTGTTGTTTTATGTTGATGGTATTGGATTCATTTTCTTGGTGACCAACGGCGCTGTCTATTAATATGAAATTTGTAGACTGGATTTTTTACAATTTCTTTATAATACAAAGTATGATATTGCTGGAAACTAGTATATGCTATAACATTATACCACACAACAGCATAGCTTCTATGAGATATCAATGCATGACACAAAAACATAACTTTCTATGATACAATGATATACCATGAACACATATGGAATAACAAATACTTAAAGAGAATAACGCATAAAAAGGGATATATTTCTTTCGTGTTCATGCGTTACATATCATTATGAGTATACAATGTTTTTATATATTTTTTTGTAGTAAATCAAATCGCATTTTGCAAGTGTTCATTTAACTAAGTGAATTTACATCTCTGTATCATAAACTCTTTTGCAGCAATATCCTATATTGTATCATAAAGCATTATTTAAAAGAAAATCCAAAAGCTACCTACGGAAAGACAATGAAACCAAAAATATATATATTCGTTTCTTAATATTTATAACTTTCTGGTTAAAATATGA
>BOPN01000136.1:102459-119959 GCA_017312705.2 Penaeus japonicus
TAATTGCAGGATAGCAGCATATGTACAATCATACATTTACATGATCCAACTGCAACTTTTCCTTTGTTTTATGTCATTCCTTTTCTTTTCCTCACATCTGTGTTGCCTCATAATCTGTGTCTCACATTGTACTCTCATGGGGCAGTGTACCTGTTATCAATAGGAAAAATACACTTGTATGTCCCAAAAAGTGTGAATAAATTGAATTGAAGTTATTGTTGTTTCAATATCCTCTTTGTTAAAAAAAAAATTCTTGGGAATCTCCAAACAGTTTGATTGTGATAATTATGATTACACTATGGCCAAACAATGTAATAGTTTAATTGATAATGACCTTGATAAAGTTTGAAATGCATAAATAATATACTGAAAGGAAGCACATTTACTTGCTATTTATTCTTACACATTCAAATAGCTCATATACAATCCTTTATACTTCTTATTTTCCTGGTGTTCATTTCTTTATTTGATACTTTTTTATCTAAGAGTACTTTACTTTACTCTCCTCTACTGGAGGATCTATATTATTACAAATCTATAAAATCCATTACAAAATTACAAAATCCTTGTTAAAGGCAAATAAACATATTTTAATACCGTAATGCATTTATTACTATAAAAAAATTAAATATAATCTTAATATCAAAATATACAAGTTGTCCGTCTTTCTTACAAAGCTATTTTTTTTTTACATTTAACATCATTAACCTGAATGAAATCTTGTCTTTCTTTAACTGAGGAAAAGTCACTGGGTATCTGGATTACATTTTGAAATGGTGATTCTTCATGCCCCCTTCTAACTTATCTTTTAAACAGTGAATTACTCTTCATCTTCTTTTTCATCCTTTTTGCATCAATCCAGCCGCTTGATTCCATTTTCTTCTTGCTGTCTGCCAGAATGCGTTCGTACTTCTGCGAATCCTGGGAATTTTCTTCATCCTTGTCCGAGTCAGTATCATCATACATGACTCCTCTTTTCTTCTGTGATGATTTTGCTTCGGAGACTGTCTTTGATCTATTCAGTACTGGTTTACTGCCCTCTTCCTCTTTTCTACTGTCTCCAGTTTTATCCTCCAAATCGGACTTCTCCGTCTTAACTTCCTGTCCTAAACCTGAGCCCACTTTTTTCTTCTGACCACTGAAGGACCCATTATCACTGCTCTCACCAAACAAACCATAATCATCATCACTTGAATCCATGACAGGAACAAAATACTTTGATTTGGCAGCCTGACTGTTTTTACCAATTCCCTGGCCATCCTCAGTATTTCTGAATTCATTCTTATTCGTTCCCTCTATGTCAGTGCCTGTCCCATTACTCAAATGGTTTCTTGTGCTCCTTTCTTGCATATCCTCCTTAATGACTTTCAGCAAAGGTGTTTCTTTTATATCTCTTACATCTTCCTCCTGCGATGGTGGTTTAGAAAGCTTGGGTTTAGATGCAGATATCCAGCCTGATGAACTGCTGGCCTGTGAGGGACGATTGTTGAAAGTGTCTAGAGTAGGTTGCGATTTATAGAGCTGCTTGGAAGAGACAAAACTACTGGCTTTACTGCTGGTCGACTGCTTTGATTCTTCGTCTTTGTTCTGTAAAGGGAAATAATTTGTTAGTTCACAAACACTGTACACATTCACCAAAAGTTTTCAAATTCAAACCAAAAACATTTGCTAATTAAGTAATCAATAATGTTAAAAAAGGTAACATTCAAAAACAGACAAATCCCTTAAGCCACATCTTCAATATTTACCCTACGTGCCATCAACCAAAAAACAAAGAACACTAGAACACATATCTAAACACATCAATAAAATACAATACAGATCCATCTAAAATCCAATCTTGGTCTTAAGAACTAGACCTTACAGCCTGAGAGATAATTTTTCTATCCTATTTTACCAATGTACTGGATCTTACTGCATCATTCATCCAAATTCCTTTTTTCATATAGTCTCTCATATTCTAAAAATGGAAGATTCAGAGGAAACAACTACACAAAATCATGCTTATTCATAATCATCCATTTCTTAATTCTTTATTAAAAAGACAGATAAATGTAACAAAGGAATTACAAAGATACATTTATGTTTAACTAAAATCACCCATTTTTCAAACCTCTTATAAAAAAAAAAAAAAAAATTAAAACCATTATCCCACAAGACAAACCAACATCCAAACAATCGCAGGCCTTCCCTGCTGATTTCCACTTACATTTCCCGAATCCTCTCCAGCATCACTCTCACTCTGATGCGAGAGATTATGCTTGAGGCAAAACTCCTTGATGTGCTTGACTATGGCAGGACCAAATTTCTGCACCTTCACTTCAGGAATGCCTTCAGCTGAGAAGCAAATACAAATTAGGTATATCTAATAACATGAATGATCATCCACATCAAAACTTTTGTCAAAATATGAAAAGTATTTCATACTGTCAGTCAATGGATATGTCAAGTATAGTTTATTTATTTAATATTTCTAAACCTATCATGAATCATTCATATGTATCATAAATCCAAAGCAAAAGTTTATGATATCAGTATTAAAAATTAATGACAATAAATCTTCAAAGTAAAAAATAACATTTAATTGAAACAACATATATGCACAGCAGATTTTTTACTATTCCATTCTTACTCTTTCGCAATGCATCGAGTGTCGTTGGTCTGGACTGAGTGAGTTGCAACAAGACCCTGTTCGTAGCCACCAAATATGGCATGAATCCACTCTCCTCTCCCAGCTGGTTACGTAATTCAATCAACGACTGGTACAGTTTAACCTGAAAGAAAGAAATGATTACAAGAAAAAAAATAGCTCATTTTCGTCGTATCATTCTATGCATTGTGGATATCAAATGGACATATGGAAATTAAGATTTAGAAGAAAAAAAAATAGAAAACAGAGTTAAAACTTGAATAAGACAAAAGAAAAGGAAACAAATTTCACATTATACTCAAAATACACATTCATCTTCCAAATCAGAGTACCTGGAAGACACCTACTCAAATAACTTACAATAGTCCCAAAAATATCAAAATTCTAAAAAAAAAATAATAATAATAATGAACACTTAACTCAAATAATCATCTCAAATAGCTAACACTTAAAGTCTGGAAGGGGAAGAAAGGATATACATATATTACCAAACCATACGATCTCTCTCATGCTCTCACAACCTTCCCTTATTAGAACATATCCATCAACAGACGCCGCATTCATCATGTCTTATGTTCTTTTTCTTATGCATTCCGTCACGTACCTTTAGTTCCTCTTCTCGAGGATCGGTCGGCGCTGCCTCCTCCTTGCTGCTTTCATTCTTTGGCACACTTTCTTCCTTGGTCTCTGATTTTGTGCTTGACATCGGCTTCGGCTTCTGTAGGTTGGAGAGGCCACGGCAAAGGAATTCACTGTAAGGAGTACAGGGGATGGTAAGAGAGAATTAGGAATTATGATCCAAATGAAAAAAGGTTTGCCAACAGATAAATAATAATAATAATAATAATTACAAAGAATTAATAAAAAATAAATAAAATAAAATAATGATAATAATCATAATGATGATAATGATAATGATGATAACAATAATGATAATGACAATGATGATGATGATAATAATAATAATAATAATAATAATAATAATAATAATAATAATAATAATAATAATAATAATAATAATAATAATAATAATAATAATAATGATAATGATAATAATAATAATAACAATAACAACAACAACAACAATAACAATAATAATAATAATAACAATAATAATAATAACAATAACAAAAATAATAAGAAGAATACCAATGATAATAACAATAACAATAACAATAACAATAACAATAACAATAATAATAATAATAATAATAATAATAATAATAAAAATAATAATAATAATAATAATAATAATAATAATAATAATAATAATAATAATAATAATAATAATAATAATAATAATAATAATAATAATAATAATAATAATAATAATAATAATAATAATAATAATAATAATAATAATAACAACAACAATAATAACAATAATAATAATAATAACAATAATACTACTAATAATAATAATAACAATAATAATAATAACAATAATAATAATAATAATAATAATAATAATAATAATAATAATAATAATAATAATAATAATAATAATAATAATAATAATAATAATAATAACAATAATAATAATAATAAAAATAACAATAACAATAACAATAATAATATCTATTTTATGTCCATTTCTTTTTTCTGGTGATCATATTCCATAATGGAACATGATCAACTGAAGTTATATTCACATTCTCTGGTGGCACATGACAACTCCTCAAGGGATGTAGAGTAGTCAGTGCTATCAGTAGAGAGCTATAGGTCTAATGATTATGCAGATAAAAGTGTCATTGCATGCTGTTTAAAATGCAAGTTTTGATGCTCTTGTCCTTTGCCCACAACCAAGCTTGGCCACAACAAAGTTCCATCAACTTTAGGTCTTAATAAGAATAACGACAATCTCGAATACAGTATATAAAATTGCAGGTCTTGAGATCGTTACATGATGTAAAAAACAGTGTCTATGAATAAAATCATACATTATTTAGTCGACCTCAAGTTTCTGGTAAAAGTCATTCATATATTCTTATATTCATTCATACACAACATTCATAATTTCAAATACCATTGAGAAAATCAATCTTTTATTTTATAATATTCTTAGAAATCATTTTCTTCAAGTTGTATTTCTATCTGTATTTCTATTTGTTTTTCTTTATGGAATTCACATACATACAATTGTGTCAGTCAAAGCTTCAATCTTTCCACTGAAACAAATCCAATGTATAAAAAGTTCGAACTCTAGGAACATAACAGCAACATATCCTACCTTGGTGTGAATTTGCGGCGGCCACCAACTGGGGTTAGGTCTGAAGCCGTAGGTCTCTTTATTGAAATAACATAACGCAGCTCTTCAAGCATGGTGGCTGATGGCTGAAGGAGGATCTTGTAGCTGTAAAAGGAAGGTTACATTCTTACACCTGAGTTCTTAATAAATAAATGGATACATATAAAATATATATAATGAACAACATGACTACGAAAATACCAGGAACTATATCACAGGATTCGTGAAAATCTATCCATCAATTTTACAAAGTGTTTCCAGGAGCATGTGAAGGAAAATGAAGTTAAGAGTATCTTGATGTAAATCTTTGACCAGAATGCAACAATCAAGTATACTTAGAGACTTTATAATTACATAAGACTCAAACAATAAAACATGATAGTAACAAACAAAACTGAAAAAATCCTCAAAATCAAGGTAAAGTGTGAGTATACAGATCAAGCAACAAGATAACTGAAAAATATGTACAAGTCTAAAAAATAATCATAAAAATGATAATTGACATTCTTTCTAAAAATCCAACTCACTTTGGGGTTCTCAAAGCCCTATCTCCTTCCCTGGTGATCCCAATGGCATCGTAAGCAAACGTCGAAGCAGACCTGCCCCATCCCCCTCTCCCTCTTCCACCACCTCCTGCACTGATGGTCGTCTCTGAGAGATAGCCAGCAAATACCAACATCTTGCCTGTACAAAAAAATAATGAATAAATAAAGGACAAGAACACTAAGTTGTATAAAAAAGAACAAAGAAAGTGAATGAATGAAAAAAAAGTTAATATCATAATGTTAATGCTCTTCTTTTTTTTTTTCTTTTTTTTTGTTAAACAGAATTTTGCAAGAAATATCATGGTTATACATGGCAAATTGTGAAATGAATGAAATGAAACAAAATACAGCATTAAAAGAAACAGTTAGTATAAAAATAAAAATCCATGATCTTTGGACCACTACATCAGGTGAAGATCCATGACTCATCTTCAGGTAGGATCACATAAAAGTGTCCTTTTCCATTCAAACTTTACCAGGTTCACGATTCTGTAAAACATTGAGTATTCCTGAAATTCTGTCTTATCACATTTTCCTGGCTTTAGGTTTATGCAATGTATTTTCCATTCTTACTAAGAGCCTTCCAGTATGATTCACTCCTGTTTTTGCCAGCACCAAAGGATTCTATTCTCTTCCATTGTGGTCGAACCCTCTGGTTGTTTGAACCTTTTAGCACAAGGATGAGCGACCCCATTGCGCATTGTCCATTACAACCCTATGAAAAAGAAAACAAATATGTAACTCAAATTGATCAACATTCTAATCATGGTCTTTTAATCAACTAACAAAGGTTAATTTTGTAACAATACACAAAATTTGTAACTTCTGCTTCAGAAATTATATGAAAATTTCCATAATTTCATCTAAAGGAAAGCGCAAAACTACAATATCATGTTAATAGAATGACATTAAAAACACAATACACTATCTCACAAGTTAACTCATTCAGTATAGGAGGACAAGCAAATCATGTTGATGCTACAACAGCAAACAACGTTTGGTCTATTTACTATAATTTTTTAGTTATCTCATGAAATTACTCACATCTGCTGCCTTTAAAAGGTTAATGGCATCCACAGTGAAGTCATATTTTCCTTCATTGTCAAGAGCTGCTTCCACCCTGCTCTGGCCTTTGCTGATTCCTCCACCTGACAGACTAAAAAAGTAGAATTGTTATGTTTCTGTATGAGAAGTCTTTTAGATGAATATTCAAATTATAATCATTCTTAAAAGAACTAGAGAGCCATTTTACTCAGAAAAGGTAATACAATTCTAAGTAATTCATGAAAGAGTTAACACAGAAAAGATTTTTTTCCAGTCTCCTACGTCATAGAATAATAATTAAAAACAAAAAGATGAAGAATAAAGTTTCAAAATACACATATATCAGAATAACATAAATATATCAAGTGTCACAAAGAATTCTCATCTGAAATCCCAACTATCACTTACAACTTTCTTCTCTCTCTCTCTTTTATAAACAAACATTCAAAACCCTTTTTTCTATCACTAAAATATCTTTGTTTTATCAAGATTATTAAGTTCTAGTAAAAAATAAATAAATAATAAATAAAAAAAGGGATCACAGTCACCAACTTTCTTATGAATAGAGTTAAGCCCCCTTTAAACTTTTTCTCCATCCCTTATTTCTCACTCGCTCCAGTCTGAATACCCACATGCGAGTGCAGTTGTCGCAGCAGTCGCTTTTGGGAGTCTTGTCCGGAGGGCGGGATGTGAAGTGGGAGAGGATCTCTGCTCGTCGACAGGTTGTAATGGTTAAGAACCTTTCCATCCTGTTCATCATCTCCTTTCGTCTTTCCTGGTATCGCTGGTTTTTTATTTGGCTCAAAAAGTACCTGAGAAAGAAGAAAACTATGTCAAGATTTTGTATCCATCTTCATTACTTTTTTTTACTATACTATCATTCTCCCCCTCTCATATTACACATTTTAGGATTTTTGGGGTAGAGTTTATATGCTTGATCAAAATACTATCTTTAATAATCCAGGCTACAGTATCAGTTCCAATTAAAAACACTTTTCTAAGTATTCACCTACTTTCCTTGTGAGCACAAAATCATGGAATCAAATTTAATTCACCAGACTAAGTAAAACAAATCTTAACTGCAAAGATACCTTCAAAAAATGAATATATATAATCTATACACATAAAGTAGAAATGATAGTTTTAGTCACTCCCTGTTAGCCCGTTAACGACGGATGACGTGGTTTTTCGTCATACACGACGCAGGAGCTCTTGCCTGACAATGGGCGTTATGACGTTCGGGGATTTTGGATCACTATGTTATTTTATTGTGCTATGAGTAATAAGTGAGTAATGTTGACAATTGCAGTCATAATTATTATAACTGCCGTAATATTAAGCAAAATGGGTTTCAACTCACTTCCAAAACCTAGATGGCACCACTTTCTTCTCGCACCAGCTGGAGAGAGAGCCTTGAATGGCACCCATCTACGGTCTCAAGCAAGCACTATCTCTATAGAGGGATGGCACATCGCAAGTTGCCGACCTCTTGCTCTAAAGTACCGCAGATGAAAGATGTGCAGGCAGAACGAGAGGAGGAAGGTGACTTACACCATGCCCAATGCCAACAATGTGCCCCTGTGTCAGTAGGGATGCCTTTTATTGTGGCACTCACTGTCAAAAGCACAAGTTTCCTTCCTCTTCCCTACCTCTTCATTTTGGATAGTTATAAGTTTCGTGTTTGTTCATGACAGCACACAAATACGAAAAAATAAAGTTGCTTTTTGTCCCCCCCCCTATAACAGTAATACTTCTATCACATTGAGTATAAAGAAAAAAATGAGTTGATATGGACCCTGAACTACAATTTTAGTCATCTGCAGAAATGATGGAACCTGTGATATAACAGATATAAATTTCTAAGAACAGTAAAACATACAAAAAAACAAAACACAAATATGGATCTAGCTCTACAATGAGTGACTAAAGGGGAGTGGGAAAAATCAAATTATGTGGTAGAAGCTACCTCGATCAGAAATAAAACTCATCCTGGAGCCTGTGTAAGCAAATCTATCCCCCGTCAGCAACGGGTTAAAACATTATGATGAACATGCTAACCTTCCAGTAAATAACATTGAGTAAATCCATATACTGCATTTTCAGATGAGATACTTAACTGAGCATCAGCTTTTAAAAACTGGCAAGCTGTTTTGCATCCCCTATTTTGGTGTGAATGGGACATAACAAGAGTGAATTTCTAAATCTAGTACCGCCAGGCATTTTTCCTCCCACTTCAAGGCCACACAGACCTATGTTTTGTATCTCTTTACCTCTTCCTCCCACATTGAATTTTCTCAATTAATACTTTTTTCTAATATTCCCTAACTAAAGTCTAAGACTTACTCCTTCATGATCTACAGATCTGAATAGTAAAATTCTTCAATACACTAATTCTAATACTCTCTTATAACATAAATTCATTATCCAACTGTCTCATAAAACTAAACTCACCTGTGCACTGCAAAGTCTTCTGGTGCATAGAGAACAGTACACACTGACGGCAGGCCATCTCGTCCCGCACGACCAATCTCTTGGTAGTACGACTCATGGTTGCTTGATGCTCCATAGTGGATGACTTGCCGAACATCAGGTTTGTTTATACCCATTCCGAAGGCAATGGTGGCAACAATCAGATCCACCTAGGGAGAGGAAAAAATGTTCGGAACAGCTAAATAGGGAGGAGGAAATAGACAAAAAAATATTTTCTGATATCTTTAACCCTTTCCCGACAGGACACACGCTACGTGAAAACCCCTATGCCGGGCGTTTGCAATATTGCATTGTAATCGTCACACTGGCATGACGCCCCGGCATCAGGATTTTAGCTGTGTCACACGAGTGTGACGCACCGTCATCGTTGGGTTAAGTATATCAGATATGTATGAGAAATATATAAGAAATAAATACTCTCAAGAAAATGTAAATGATATCTTGAATGCTACAGAATTTTAAAGAAAGGCTACAAGGGTATTTTGTCAAATATCTCTGATCCCAGAACTATACCATCTTCATGAACAAAAGACAACCATTACCAATAATAATACTGTATAACATCATATATATAGACTATAGTGGATACACTGAAATGAAACAGACACAACTAGAAAGGAAACAATAAAGCCATGCTATCGTGAATCAAATTAGTTGTAGCATTACTGTTTAATAGAGATATTTCCTTTCGTACAATTTAACTTAAATGTCACAGATTAACTGTTTCTTTTCATGTTCCATTTCTTCATTCCTTTTCAAGCATCACTTTCAATGAAACGAACCTTGTCATAAACAAACTGTCTGTGTGCCTCATCTCGCTGACCAGGTGTCATCCCTGCGTGGTACTTCACACATTTCATGCCCAAACCTGTGGAAACATAATATATAGGGATACATCCTTCCTCAAACTCTGGAAAAAATCTCTTTGTGAAATGTAGAAGTAGGAAAAAGGAAGAGCAAAATAGAATGAAAGAACAAAAATTAAAAAGTTAAAGTAAAATCTACTTTTGGATCTTTGAGCCCAGCAATTGAAGGCTACATGATGGCTTAAAGAGAACCATCTTCAGTACAATGAGATTTGTAAGTGTAATTGCATTGTGACTACAAAAACGCTTGAATCATTTCTCACAGTTAACCCCTTCACTACGGGCAGTAGAAAACGCCCCTCACACCGTATCCGGGCTGCCGGCGTGCACCAAATTTTAAACGTCGCTATTGAATATGACAAGTTTTAAGCCAAAACCTCAACATAATCATCATGTGTTATATATCAAAATATGCACAGTTAACCTCTTCCCCCATATGCATGTGACAAGTTATACATGGGTTGGGAGGAAGATGGAAAGAGTGACCTTGGTGGGAGGCCTCACTCAGATGACAAAAGAAAACGGTTGGAGCAATATGGTAAACTAATCATAATAAGTTTTATATTTTTACATAATGTTCCATAAATAAATAATAAAATTATTGCCAGCAGGGCCCATCAGTGCCTCCCCTGGTATAAGCAAATCCCACTCTTATGTAATAATAATGAAAGTCAAGTAATATATCGTATCATATACGACCTCTATTCTGAAAGATCTCGCACAGTATCCGGAAGAAAGAAAACTTAATTCCACCAGAATTCAGCCATGACGCAGTATGCGCGTCCTCGGGTTTTTCATGAGCGTTGCGAGAACGCAGTATAAGCGTCCTCGTGTTGAAGGGGTTAAACACAATATAATGCAAAACACCAAAATTTAGAAGAGGAAAACACAATAACAAGATACACTTACATTAAAAAATACACAGACCTGATATTACCTAAATCACACCTACTATATATCCATTCTTAGTAGGACAACACATTTTATATTACAAAATATCCAAATCTATGAACTGAAGTCCCTTTAAAATATGAAATGCAATAACAATTACATATATTCACAAAAAAAAAAAAAACATGATTATCAATCTCCAATACACTACTATACATCTTTAACCCATTAGCAGCGGATGGCATGATTTGCTGCAAAGGCAGAGTCGGTCATAGACGCGGATGGCATCATGCCAGACATTTAAAACAGCCATCCTACTGCACAGACCTTTTTTTTAATACCACGACCAATGGGTTAATAAGAAAACACACTATGTAATGTATATAATCTAAATTTCACATCTCCCAGTTTTAATTGATTTCAATCTTAAAGATAAAAATAAAAATAAAACACACACACTTACCTGACAATGCCTGAAACACTTCCTCAGTGCTCTTCTTAGTAGGACAATACACAATGGTAGATCCATCTGTGGCGTATTTCCCGTGACTCTCTTTGTGTAAGAAGGGAAGGAAGTTCTCCACAATACCCTTGACTTTGTTCTTCACTTCCAGGTACAAATTCGGCCTATCAAAACTGGTGATGGTTATCTCTGGCGACCTGCGAAAAGAATAAAATAACAAATGTTTGGCAAATAATATGTGATAATAATATGTAATCTGGTGTAGTCTAGCAAGTCTTATCCTACTACATCCATCATCTTTCCTCGTCCCCATATCCCTCCTGGATACGTATGGCTATTTTTTTACCTCTATTTCTTTATGCATGACACATAATGACTTCATGATCCATGATCATCTACCCAACCCCATCCCCATTCCTTTTCTCTGCTGACTTAAGGATACACTCACACGGTAATACTCTTCAAGTTTTTCATTTCCATGCAGAATCTTGGTGCTGGGTGACATGATATCATGCTATGCAAATATTTTGCTACCACCAGGTGACTTCCCATCCCACCGTGATCTCTCCCTCAAAACATACATCTTACATCATTACTTATGTACAGAATCATAGGAGTTCCATTTGTATAGACACATTTTCATTCACTCATGAAAATAAAGTAAATAAAGTCACTGCACGCGCTTATCATCTAGCTGGCAGGAGCAGTAATATGCTAATATAAACCCTAGCATGAATGGGATAACCATATGCACCACTATGTAGTATGTGTTTGAAACATGAGTGAACTATACTTTTTCTGGTCTTGGAATGTCGGACACTAAAATTGGCCTTAGTGAAACTTAAAAAATTGGGCTCTAATTACAACTGGGATGACAGTTGGGGGAGGGGTAAAAGGCAGTCTTCAAGGGTTAATCCTTCAATGACGGATAACATGACATCACGTCATGTGGTGGCAGCAGGTGATCACAGAGAGAGGGGATGAATAGCCCTAGGAGTTAGGCCTGCGCACATTGAAAAACCTGGAGTTAAGATCAAGCAGAGCCAAATCCACTCCGGCATTATCAGGTTAATATTACCATTGCCTTTATCAATATTTATTGTGATTACCATTACCTGTACCATTACCACTACTAATAATGCAAACCAATAATATCAATATACACTAATAGCTATATCATTCCAACTGTGATTATGACTTTTTGATGAAACAACACACTCAGTCCTAATCAGTCATAACAACAGTATCTCAAACTCTTAACCACATGGGTAGCATACACACCTCAGGCCAAGAGAAGAGCAGATGTCCTCACGCACCATCTTAGTAGCTGTGGCAGTGACAGTCAAGATGGGAATCTTTGGAAAAGTGGTTCTGAGGACTCCCAGTCGCCTGGAACATTAAATTTCTAGTTTATGAATGATGTGGAGATAGATAACCACATGGTTCTGTACATATAAAAAACTTTTTTTTCATCAGTGGTAGTTTATATTCTTTTAACCTGTTTTCACCACATAATTTCTATATTACACACTTAGGCCTCATTGTATGTATCAAGTAAATATTATTCAAGTATGCATAATAAAAAGGATAAACTGCAGAAAGCTTAGCGTGAATCCTGTAAAAAAAGCTACATACTCTAATTACTATTCCATGAAAAAAAAAAAAAAATACAATTAAATTATTTATCATTGTCCTTACTATCAAAATGTCATATCAACAGAACAGCACACTCTCCATGTATCGCAAATGCTTATCCCAAAAAAAATGTTTAAAGCTAGCAACATCTAAAATTGTATATAAAATTCAGTAAATTCAGTCGAGAACTGAAAAAGATATAAATGAGATTAAAGGATCACATAAGGTAAGATGTACATTCAACATAAGTCTTCCCTAGAATAAAATCTTGCCTTGTGACATTTTCTACTGTCATCCATACCTACTTTCAGCATCTGACATCTCAACTTCAAATAGATAATTGCAGCATCTCATCTACATGACCATGAGAAACCCACCTGTACGATACCCTGAAGTCGTGTCCCCATTGGCTTACGCAGTGAGCTTCATCTACGGCAAACAGGGAGATTCCAACTCTCTTATCCAGTGTCTTCAAGACATCCGGACAGGCTGGAAGAAAGGCAATTGATTTCATTTGGTTAACATTATCTTAAAACTTGTCACTAAAAAATTAATAGTCTTTAATTATCAATCTGTACTGTGCTTATGATACTGAAGGACAAGGATAAACACAAGTCATATGTTTTTATTTCCTGCTATTTTTTCAAAAACCTCTTTAATAAAACATAAATAGAAAACTATTACTAGGTGTTATAAACCAATCAACTCATAAGCATTATATGACTAGTAAGTCAGACAAAAAAAAACAGGTTTATAAGACAAAGACTGACTGATTTAGAAGGAAAAGCCTTTATACTATTAGATTAGAAGAAATTGTATATCAGACTTAAAATAGCCTATATACACAGCTAATCATTTAGTTAAGTTTATCAACAGCCTACATAATTCCAGTTGATAATATACATACCATCGATAAATTCGGGAGTGACATATACAATTCTATACATCCCAGCAAGCATCTCTGTATAGACTTCAGACTTATTTTTCTGAGCACTGCCTAAGTAGCAAGATCCTATGTTGGATGCCTGTCAAACAAGACAATTATTAACTCATAAAGTATAAGGATGCATTACATCAATAACAAATAAAAAATACAAACCTGTAATACGTAAGTAGTACTTCAATAATTCAGTTTAAAAAGCACTGCCACTTGTATCAAGCATGAAGACAAATTCTTTCTTAGTACTTTTGGCTTCTGTGCTCATCATATCTTAATGTTTCCTCTGGCAAATAATTTTGACTATCGACTTTTCTATATAAAATGCATTCCAGATTAGCTTTAAAAGATTTAGTGAAAATAAAGGAAATTCATGACCACTAAGCTTAGTATCATTTCCAAGCTCTCATACACTGTAGGTAAATAATACTGTTTATATCAATAAAAAAACAAAAACTAATGCCCTTGCATTATATGCCTAATGCTCCATAAAAAAAAAAAAAAATTATTGCTTTATAAAAGAAACTCCATTTCCACTAATGAAACTTCCCCTCACCTGGAGAGCTAGAACCTGGTCCTGCATAAGGGAGATCAAAGGAGAAACAACCACTGCCACACCGCCGGTATACACTGGTGGGAACTGGAAACACAAACTCTTTCCGTAGCCTGTTGCCATCACCACGCAGTTATCACGACCCTAAAGGAGGAGGAGAGTCTCAATATGTATTTGTGACAAGGGGTAATAAATGTATTTTGTGGTACCTGGTTAAACAATCCAAAATAAAAAAGAAATTGGAAATTAATAGTCTTTTTCCTTCTCCAGATTATCAAACCAAATTTCCATATTGTCTGATGGAAGCATATATAGAAAGTACATCACAGAAAAGAACGAATTCCAATTGATTATACTTAAAGTTTGTAATCATGTATTAAACAAAAACATATCATGTACATATGCAAACATACCTAAAAACACAATTTCTCTATTCCTTTTTTCTTTTCCTTTCTTTTATTATCTACATATAATAGAAAGCAAAACTGAAAAATTAATAAAGTAGAATTATAGATACTCATATAAATTGATAATGAATATACAAATAAACAAAAAAATAAATACAGAGATAAACAAAAACATATAAATAAACAACATAACAAACTGATAAATAAATCAATATAGAAAGAAAGACCAGCAAAATTACATTCTGAAAGTAAACCCATATTAAAGATATTTTCAAAGATCAAGACGCTGCTCCCAAACCAACCTGCAACACAGCATGAATGATCTTCCACTGCATAGGCCTGAAGGAGGAGTGGCCAAAGGACTTCTGTAGCACTTCCAGATGGTGCTTGGAAGGAGGGGGGATTCCCGAGGGTAGCGTCTCCTCCTCGTATACTGTTGTGCGGTCCTGGGATGAGTTGAAGGGTATCATTCATATCCTTAGATATGTTGGTTACTAAAGAATGAGGGACAAGAGGGTAGGTACAGTAAGTGAATGAATGTTGTTTATTACTTCTTGTTTGTCCTCTTATATTTCCTCTTTTGTTCTACTGCTCTCTTTGGCCATGGCTCCCACAACTGTCCTTTCCCTGATAAGTTTGCAAATAGTATATCAACTGCTTTTGTTCATAATTTTCAGAGAATTTTCCAAGAAATAAATAATAATTCATGAAAACTGACCATAATGATCTTCATCTCACCAGTGCTGACCCTTGCTGGTCATCCATTCCTTCAATGTCATCCTCAGGGAAGTCATCATCGGGGAAATCTTCAGGGAAGTCATCATCTGGAAAGTCGTCCTTGGGAGAGCCATCCTTAGGGATGTCTTCTTCTCCTTCCTCCCATCCCTCAGGCAGGTCCTCCTCAAAGCTGTCCTCCATCATGGCCTGCATGGCAGCCTCCACCTCCTCCTTCTCTGCTTTTGTTGCCATCTCCTCAACCTCTGAAATGAGGATGCCATTTATCTTTATCTTTTTCTTTTGTTATTTGTTTTATAGAGTGATGTTCTTTTTTTTAATTCTATACGTCATATCTATTCTTCTTGTACTTGACCTACTTGATTTATCATCTGTCTACCGATTGCTATCATAGATTTTTAAAAAATGGAATATGTTTGTTTTGTATCTTCCTCAACTCCCAAAACATGACTGTCTATCTGTTAGCTTTGTTTTTCATTTTGTTATTCTTGATCTATCTATTAGGATATTTTAATTCATCATCTCCTTTATAAATATTTTGGAAGAACTAAAACCTTACAAGACAATTCCTTCATAATTACCACATCAGGTTACAAGTAAGAAAAAAATGCAATATCAATAATTATTATTATTTCCATAATTCTAAATATACTAACTACATCTCCAGTGAATCCCTAGTTTCAAAATGCCAAAATATCAGAGGACTATGCAAAACCCTCAGGCAATAAATATAATCATATCTTTAAAATAAATCTGTTTCATTCTCTCACTTGGCAAGTTTACAAGATTACCTACCATAACCCAACTTATCCAAACTTTTAAAAAATCACATTCTTTGATATTCATCCCCTATATCACATAATACCTCTTCAAATGAGAATTCAGGCTCAAAAAGCTGAAGAGCTCTACGGATTCACAACGAACATATTTTTGGCTGCAACATCTTAGATGATTCTTTGGAAAAATGTTGTTTTCCTTTCACAAAGGAAGAACATGATCCCAGAAAAGTGTGGGGGGTGGTGTTCTGGTCATATCCCATAATGACCAGATCATGAAATAACATTATTCAACTGCACTCTTCACTGCTTTTGCCTATAATAAACATGTTATTGGTCAATGAAATAACTAGTTTTTAGATTGATACTCAAAATAAGTGACTCCTACATCAATTAGTTTTAACCCATTCACGCTGGGGCAATTCCAGCTCTGAATGGTCACAATGCTGAGGTTTTCGAACACAAAAGCCTAACGCCTCGGGATTCTCAGGTGCACTAGCCACAAGCCTGGGCTGTCCGCTCGCTAACCCCAAGCGCCAGGCTTAACCAAATATCTCATCGCTGGCGTCTGACACAAAAACCATGAAACGTGTCAGCACATCATCCAGCATGAATGGGTTAATTAAAGTACTACATTCATACAATACTCTTTCAAACAATTGTCAACTGTCCTTAAAAACACTGAACATCACCTGCATTAGGTGTAATTCACTAGAGAATATGCAGTATAAGACATGAAATGAAGCTGAAAAGTTACGATCTTAAACAAGATATATTCCTACAAATGACGGTAAATTTTCCGAACAACGCCGCGTTACGAAATACCACAAAAGTGGTATCGATGGATTCCTCTCAACCTCTACTATTCATATATAGTGAAATTAATGAGCGCTTGCACCCCTGAAGCCCACAATCTGGGTCCCGATAGTAGGGGAGGGCATGAAGTAGATCAGGGAAATTGCGGGGTAAAATATGAATTCCGGCCATATTTCGTATGCAAAATCTTAACCAATTACCTACCTAACTTTGCTTAGGTTTGAAGTTTGCCCTAGCCAAGGGGGGGCTTTGCCCCCCCTGGACCCCCCCCTTTTTAAGGCCCTTCATGCTACCTCATGCTACTTCGGTATCATGAAAACCTTAACCCAACTACCTACCTCACTTTGCCTAGTTTTGAAGTCAGCCTTTGCGAAGAGGGAGCTACGCCCCCCCGTGGATCTCCCCAGTGGTACTTCGTGATACTTATGATCGTAATTAGTCCTG
>BOPN01000136.1:124959-132459 GCA_017312705.2 Penaeus japonicus
TCACCCAAAAGTCCTCAAAGAGTGTATATATATATAAAAAAAATCTATCATGGACACAGCCACTAATAAAACAGATTATCCTACTCACACGACCCTTGAGTGTCTCTGAGTGTTTTTCAAGCTTAGCAGTGTTTCCTTTGGCCAGCTTCTCGTAATCTTCGTCAGCCCATATGGTACACAGCTGAAGTAGCTTCTGTGGCGAAGATTTGTTGCATTTGAGGAAGTATTAATTTTGGAGCAATTTTTCTCGTTAGTAAATTTATCTTTATTGCTTTAGAATTCAAGTGAGGGAAAAGCACGTTCAATTGTTATCACGATTTCATTGCTTCTAAGAATTTGTATTTGATGGAGAGCAATGATCGTAATTTCCTTTAAGAAATAATGATAATAATATACTTTTAAAAAAATATTATGACAGAACTAAAAATAAAGAAGGGTGTGACACCTATTTATTCTACTGGTTCTTTCACCTCATATCACCATTTCATCCTCACTTTTATTTATCTCACTGTCATCACTATCTTATCCTACCTCACTATAACCCTATATCACTACCCCCCCTCACTCTACTTCACTTTCTTATTACTTCTCTCCCCTCACCACATCCTACCTAACTATTTCACCCTCACCACCACACCCTACCTCACTATCTCCCCATTTCACCTTCACAAATACCAAACCACCCTACCTCACCATCTCACCATACTATTAATTCATCCTCATTATCTCACCCTCCCCCCCTATCACCACCATCTCAACCTGCCTCAATATTTAACCACTTCACTCTCACCATCTCATTATTCCTCCTCCTCTCTCTGTTCCCTTTCTTCCTCCTACCACCTCAGCCTACCTCACTATCCAACCACTTCACCCTCAAAACATCATCCTGCCTCACACCCTCACTATCTCACACCCTTGCCATCTCATTATTCCTCTTCCTCTTCTTTTTCCTCCCCTTCCTCCTATCACCTCACCCTACGTCACTATCTAACCACTTCACCCTCACCACATCACCCTGCCTCACTATCTCACACCCTCACACCCCCCCTATCTCAAACCCTCACACCCTGACCATCCTCCTCCTCCTCCTCCTCCTCCTCCTCCTCCTCCTCCTCCTCCTCCTCCTCCTCCTCCTCCTCCTCCTCCTCCTCCTCCTCCTCCTCCTCCTCCTCCTCCTACCACTTGACCCTACCTCACTATCTCGCCATCCCACCCTCACCACCTCACCTTCTTCTTCTCAGCTATGGTCGATCTCAAGGATTCGATCGCCACGGCACTCATGCTGGTGTAACTATCCGTGGATTTGTCCAATAGGCTCGCGTAGGACTCACACTGGGGCATCTCGAAGGCGGAGAATCTCTCGGCGGTACTGCGAGGATGGAGGTCAAAGGAGGAGGAGGAGGAGGAGGAGGAGGAGGAGGAGGAGGAGGAGGAGGAGGAGGAGGAGGAGGAGGAGGAGGAGGAGGAGGAGGAGGAGGGGGGGGGGGGGGAGGAGGAGGAGGAGGAGGAGGAGGAGGAGGAGGAGGAGGAGGAGGAGGAGGAGGAGGAGGAGGAGGAGGAGGAGGAGGAAGAAGAGGAGGAGGAGGAGGAGGAGGAGGAGGGGGAGGGGGGGGGGGGGGGGGGGGGGGGGGGGGAAGGAGAAGGAGGAGGAGGAGGAGGAGGAGGAGGAGGAGGAGGAGGAGGAGGAGGAGGAGGAGGAGGAGGAGGAGGAGGAGGAGGAGGAGGAGGAGGAGGAGGAGGAGGAGGAGGAGGAGGAGGAGGAGGAGGGAGGGGGAGGAGGGGGAGGGGAGGGGAAGGTTAAAGGAGGAGGGGGAGGAGGAGGAGGAGGAGGAGGAGGAGGAGGAGGAGGAGGAGGAGGGGGAGGAGGAGGAGGAGGAGGAGGAGAGAGAGGGAGAGGGAGAGGAGGAGGGGGAGGGGGAGGGGGGGAGGGGGAGGGGGGGAGGGGAAGGGGGGGGGGGGGAGGGGGGAGGAGGAGGGAGGGGGGAGGAGGAGGAGGAGGAGGAGGAGGAGGAGGAGGAGGGAGGGGGAGGGGGAGGAGGAGGAGGAGGAGGAGGAGGAGGAGGAGGAGGAGGAGGAGGAGGAGGAGGAGGAGGAGGGGGAGGAGGAGGAGGAGGAGGGGGAGGGGGAGGAGGAGGGGGAGGGGGAGAAGGAGGAGGAGGGGTGAGGGGAGGAAGGGTGTAGGGGGAGGAGGAGGAGAAAGAGGAAGAAAATAAGAAGACGAAGAGGAGGAGGAGGAAGAAAAAAAAGAAGAGGAGTGGGATGGCCACGGGGACGAAAGGGGACGAGAGGAGAGAAATGAGAAACAAGATAAGCGAAGAACGAAATGAAATATCATGAAAATAATACAAATAACAATATAAATTACATCACAAATCTACATTCCATTCGATCGTGCAATGACCATACACGGAGGAACTGCACATACTCCTTGTCACAAATCAGTACCAAACAGCACACAGACCTTTGAAGTTTCTCTCCCTTCTCGAGAAAATCATTTTTCGGCAGCTGAAAGAAACACGCCTCCTTAGCTTTTTCGATCGCTGACTCCTCCTCAAATTTCCTCTCTAATATCTTCAGTTCTTTCTGTAATACGGAGAAAAAATTAATGCATAACATATCATCAAAGGAGTTTCTATGTAAACGAGGCAAATCCCAGAATCCGATTCTGCATGAAACGTATTTTATTTTATCGTAAATTAATTTACATTAACGTTTGAATTATTCCCCGTATAACATTTTAAACCACCCTTCACAATGGGGGAAAAGGTTATTCACAAAACAAGGCCATAGAAAAACTGAGAAGCCAGTTTCAGAATATGCTTGGATTTCAGCTTAAGGTTGTCTCACTTTTTTGATAAACGTTTTATAGATAGTGTTTTCAGGAAATCGTTATTTTGCTATTCATTTTCTCTGATAAGCAAATTTACTGGAAAATAAGGTGACAGTTTTCAATTACTGTCTTGTGTCTCGAGCATTTATTCCATCACTGCAAGATTCTATAAACAATATATTTGTGTGTGTGTGTGTGTATATATATATATATATATATATATATATATATATATATATATATATATATGTATATATATATGTATATATATATACATATTTATATATATATATATTTATATGTATATGTATGTATGTATATATATATAGATATGTATACATATACATATATATACATAAATACATATATATATGTATATATATATATATATATATATATATATATATGTATATATATGCGTGCGTGTATGTGTACGAGCGTTATCTGTGAGTGTTGCCCTTCAATCGGCCTACCATCCAAAACATCGCCTATTCTCAAAACCCCACGTGAAAATCCATACACACTTCCTCATCTTGCAGGACGTTCTCTACATCTTCCAGTTCTTGAGTCAAGACCTGCTTCTTCTTCTCCACTATGATAGCCAGCGTCTTCAACTTGTCCAGCTCTGCACCCCGAGAAGAGATCGTGGATGTGGGTTCCACCTTCTCTACGCGAACCTGTTCAAATATGTGAGAGAATATATTGCGAAAGTAATGCACATATATACACATCAATCAGGTCATCAGAAATATGTTGTTTGATACTGCATAGGCGTTGCGTTATCAATTCCAAAACCTGATAAATAAGATATACTAATATTAGAGTACCGGTGTATACCAGGCCCTGTTTCTCTTTTCTTTAGATAATGTATATACAAAAATACTTCAAATCGTCTCTCGCTACATATCTGTTACCTAAACTGACCTAATTAAAGTATGTATGACAAGTGATGCAAAAACGGCTTCAGTTGTAATGGTAATTTTATTAGTCTAAGTCTACTAGCATTGCAATAAATATACCGATGCGGTAACTCGGGTAATTTACAGAAGTGCAACACACACACACACACACACACACACACACACACACACACACACACACACACACACACACACACACACACCAATACATCTTACCTGAGAGGCAAAGTCATAATCGGAGTCAGAAAGGCTGGGGTGAGTCGCCACGTCTGAAGCATTCTCTGCCGACATACACGTCTGTTCCGGGACAATGAGTGAAACAGTTCATTGTTAGCAACTGTCAGCAAGACCTGCTAAATAATCATATAATGCCTCATAAACAAATGACAACAACACAAAAACATTTAGAAAACATAAATATCTACATGGGATGTAAAAATTATCCAAATAACTATGTGGAATTCACAAGACACACTCTAACGCACTCTTGGGGGCAATACAAACTCTAGTAAAAACTCAGCTATCAACGTTTATAACGATTATAGTAAACACATAGAGAAAGAGAAAGCATGTTCTCAGGACAGCAGCAAATAGGATATACCGATAAGTATAGGTATCGTTAGTTACATGTACCCAGCCCTCTTTAAGAGCGACGATAAATTAAAGTTGTTTTAACGTAAAGATGGCCGGGCAGTACACATCTCCTCCGACTTTTTAACTACTCTTTCCTGTAAAATTAATAATTCTATCTCCACCTCCATTGGCGTTATAACTTGCGCTCTCACAACAGGGAAATATACGACATACAAACATACGTGAATGATAAAGGAAATTGTACAGAGTATGCGTGCGCCAGTGCGTGTCCGCGCATTTTGTATAACTCTCATAACCCTCTATAAACAATTATTTACCCATTTTTTAAACTATGAATATTGAAATTTCTTTTAATCTATTCTTTGTATTCTGTTGTCTTTATAATGCACAGCGCTGCATTTCTGATACAGCAAGTCATACCAACAGTGCAGCTTCAAACAATTATTCAAGAGCCAAATAATTTGTAAAATGGGAAAATACACATTGTTTAACTATTTCCATTTCATCTCTTCATTTTTTTTTTTTTTTTTTTGGGGGGGGGGACCTGAGAACGAGAGGGAAAGGAAAGATGAGACGTGGGGGAGGGAGGGGGAGAAGGAGAGGGAGGGGGGAGAGAGATAGAGGTAGGAGAGAGAAAAAAAGAAAGAAAGAGAGATAGAAGGAGAGAGAGAGAGAGAGAGAGAGAGAGAGAGAGAGAGAGAGAGAGAGAGAGAGAGAGAGAGAGAGAGAGAGAAAGAGAGAGAGAGAGAGCACAAAATGATATAAAGGACCTTACCTTCAGAAGTGAAATACACGGCTCATGCACCATACTGTAGCACTGTTGTGGTGACGTACTCTCTGCCATGGCTTCAGAAATGCAAACTGCACGAGTTCTCTCACGCTTCTGGAAGCACAGAAACATGGCACAAGGTTTAGAATCAGTTTATAGCATGAGCAGACGTAATAAAAAAATAAAAAAGCAAATCACGCGTTGTCACCCTTTCCCTTTTTGTGTTACGAAGGAAATTATGAAAAAAATAAAACAAAAAGATAAATAAATGAATAAATCTTCATGATATAAGATTTGTTTCTTTTGACACTCGATTTTGTTTGTTTCGTACGTAAGAAAAGATTTACTAAAGATTTATAATTCATCATAAAGAGGTATATCATCTATTTACAGAGATACTTTTATAATAATAATGTAGGCCTATTAGAAAATATTTACCCAACTTATCTTCAAGGTTTAGGGAGGAAGGGGGAGGAGGGACAGAGGGACAGAGAGAGAGAAAGAGAAAGACAGAGTAATCCTGGAAAACTTGTATACATGAAACACTAAGAAACTGACAAAATAATATTACAAACGTAATACGTAACATAATAACAAACAAACGGCTTACCATTAACAATATACATAACAAGACAAACTATAAATTACAGGCACTTCATCTTCTCTAATGATTAGATATTACCGAAAGACAGATTAAAGGATTAAATGAAATATCTTTTTGTAAATCTCTATGCATAATATTCGGACTTCATAATAGAAAATCAGAATTATGGAACAATGATTCTTTGTGTTGAAGATGTAATTATATTTGTGAGTGTTTTTAATTTGTAAATGGTTTAGATACTGTTTTATTGGATTAACTAAAGCGACAATTGTTGATCGTTTTCCCACTTCCTATTTTTTTCAAGTAATCACAACAGTTTATGTGATACCTACAATTCATTTATATATTTTTATATATCATAAACGATACATTATTCACAAGTCGAAACATCTAAACTGTATTACATTTTACACATTTTATCAACTACAAACACGAGGTAATATCTGAAAAGACGCCTAACATTTTAAAAATCAAATTCAATAACATCTTGTATAACACACCAAACACTTTTCGTACATGATGAAAAAAGACGTACGGAATGCAAATTATCAAAAAACATGAAACTTACCTGGGTGTCGATAAAATAACTTGGAAAAACACTGTAGGAGAAAACAACAATGGGACGCTATACCGTGTCCATCACAAATAAATAGTAACAACAAACACAGAACTAAAAGAGAACACCTTGGCGATTTGTCTTAAAGTATGGAAATAACTTCTACCATCACCAAAATACACAAAATTCACATAGAGACTTGCTTGCCTTTGAATTAGTGCTATAACCATGGATTCGTGAAGACAGTCTTGGCGGCGGCAGGCAGTTTAACGGTAATTCAGTTCTCGTGAAAGTCCCTAGGTATATTGGGGCTAAATCCGCATTTAAACTGTTAATTGCGTGTTGTTAGTTTGCGATGGAAATGGTTTAAATAGAAAGTCTTTTTCTTTTTTTTTGCGTTCTAGAATATTTTAGTTTTTATATTAGACGTCTGGATAAGTATTTATCAACATCAATATAAGACTTTAAACACTAGTTCCGAAAATACTGTGGTTTTACTAACAATAATAGCAATAAAACAGTCTAATTATGAATTAATACACTAGCCTTCACACAAGTTTTCATTTAAAAACGTTAACGATTTTTTTCAGCTCAGCGCCATTTTTCTTTAACAGATTAAAATTTATTGAAATTTCGATCTCAGCTTAATTAGTCACTCATTAAATATTAATCACAAATCTTCTCACAAATACACATCGTAAACTTACTCACGATAACATCCAGATTCAATGGATTGATTTGTAACATGAACAATAATCTGAAAGAGATTGATAATTTGATAATAAAGAAGAGAAACTAGAAAATAAGAGAGAAAGAGAAAGAATTGCGATATAATAGGTATGTTCGTCTACAACAGATGGCCTTGTTATCTGCAGAATCAAAGACTTTTTTGTTTCAAATAATACAACAAAATTCCCCATGTTTTATGTAAGGAATTAACAATTGTGTATCAGAATTACATGATTATACACAGAATGAAGCTGAGCCTTTTTTTTTTCTTTTTTTTTCGTGGAGGGGGGTAGATGAGTTTTAGTAATTTGACCTTTTATAAAGTATGATGTGTTAGATAAAAAAAACTAGTGGAAAATCATATATTGAAATAATTCCAAAGATAACGAGAGGGATGAGTGATAAGCATGAGTTTGTTGGTCGTTATTTTTCTCGATGTTATTTTCGGTTTGGTGCGCCATTGCGTTTTCTGTCACGAGTTTCAATTCAGTTTTAAAA
>BOPN01000136.1:139959-147838 GCA_017312705.2 Penaeus japonicus
GACGCCGCCATTGTGAGGAGGAAACGCCACGTTACAACTCACCAAGCGCTGTTTCTCTTCTAATTTGAGTGGCTTTGGGACCGACTAACACAACGAAAAGACGCTCGGCGATTGCATAAGGTAATGGAGTTCATCGAATTGCGAGAATCTTGATTCTAGATCCCCGGCGAGAGGGATAAAAAGAAGGAAAAAAGGAGCGAGGATTGTTTATCCAAAAAGTTGTGGGTGCGTCGCCCGGCATCAATAAGCCAATGCGATTTATTTCTCTTTGTGTCTCCGTTTGGGGGTGAATTTCGGCTCTGTCCACCCACTTTCTTTATGGAGTAGACTTGTTACATCTCGTGCACTATCAATTTAATTCCCCCAACCCTGTCTTTCCTCGATTTCTCTTGTCATTGATGTATGGTTCCCAAAACACGTCGTCACCAAAACCACTTACTACTATTTATTCGTAATTCAGGTGATTGCTTTCTCTGTGGTCTCCTATGGCACTGAAGAACGAGGGTGAGGTTTATTCTACGACATTTATAGTTCTTTTTTGTCTTTCACTCTATGTTGACAGGTGAACTTGTCCTGTTGGGATAGGAGTGGATCTCAATACGTAGTTTGTTGTGTTCCTATCTTATCAGTTGTGATCTATGTCTTTGTAATAGCTGTTGATAGGAGTGCTTAGTATCGTCAGTAAGGGGTTTTAGATACACTTGTTTATTTTTATGTAAGTACATAGGTGTTGGTATCTATTTTTGAGGGAGGTATTTCTGAAGATCAGTTTTCTTGTAAGCATTATGTGGAGAATGCGGAATCATGAGTAAATGGAGCCTTTAGTTGTATTTTGAAATGTGAAGAAAGTGGGAGAGTGTAGAACCCAAGCCAAGAATTTTATTTGATTATGAAAGAAAACGGAACTTGCAAACCGAGATGAGTCACAAGGGATTCCAATCGCAAGTGCAGGAATAAATGAATAATGGAACCCTCTCCTAGTCTCACAATTTTTTAACAAGGGATTGCCAAATGAGCCTAAAACCTCCCTAACCCCATCTTAGTATCCATAATTCTTAACCAATCAATCACATGTTACAATGTTTAATATATTTGAATATTTTCAGGTTTCGATATTTGTATGGTTGGCGAGTGCCCTGTTCCAGAAATATCTACACTTGTGATAAATACCTTTCTCTGTGCTATTAGTATGAATTTCTTACTACTCCCCATATCCATATTTGAAAATAGTTGCGAATTTTATTTCCAGTTATCATTTTTGGTAGAGGACCTGTTGTAGAATTATTGTAGACTTTTCTATGGTGGAAGAGTTTCTTCTGATTTTCAACTATTTAAGGTTTTAAAGTTTAAACCCTTCTCTGCCAAAAGTTTATTTTGTTTTACATGCGCACCTCAACAGAAAATGCCCATTCAACACGGTATTCATAAATGTGGTGCATTGTACACGCTTTTTATATAGGAGGCCAGCCATAATGTCTTTGCCAATAAACTAATTGTATTTCACTATTAGATTGATATTTACTATTCATTTTTGTTTTTCTTGTGCTATATAGAAATGATGACCGTTTCCTTGCTGTCTGTTACTGTCAAGGCAGAATGTGATCATAAGGAGTTCATTCCTCATGATAGTGATTTGGATGATTCTAATAAGCTTATGAGTTTGATATATCATCAGATGAGAGAGAATCATTACATTAAATAGTTTGGTTGATGGAATGAAAAAGATACCACCCCTCACAATGCATGAAGATGGCTGGAGAGGTTGATATGGCTGGAGAATTTTTATTTTTATTTTTTTTTTTTTACATCAGCACAGCAAGGTTGGTGGTGAATGGGTTAAAGCTTGCCTAAGAGTGACAGTGAAGAGGTAGTGCAAGCACTATAATGTTAATTATTTCACTGTACACAATCAAGTGCTTCTCTTCATCCATGTGGGACCTGAGTCAGCTTTGGTCATGACCACAATAACAAGAAAACAATAACTGTTACCCCCTACCCATTCCTTGTTCATTACAGGAACAATAACTTTTAGCAGTCATGGAAACGTTCCTGTGCCAATAAGGTGGATACAAATGCATGCCACATGAGGGGAGGTCCACATGCTATAACTGAGGTAGCCAGATACTATTACTCTCACTCCTTTTTTATTTCCATGAAGTTTGCATCATTACTGATTACTGATACCCATTTTGTGTTGTTACAGGATGCCAGGATATTATCACGAGGACCAGTTTGGGTCAGGGGGTGGAGGCAGCAGCCGTTACAGGTAAGGCTTGTTTTTTGTCTTTCCTTTTTTCTTTCCAAATTTGATTTATCTGTGCTGTATATTATAGTTATTATTGGTCTGTGGATTGTAGTATTGAGTTTCCTCTCCAAGTATAGATATGTTGAACGGAAAAACCTCCGAGACCATTCCTCGAATTAGGATTAATAGGACTCTATTGTAATTGGTTGATCATGATCTAATTAAATTTGTCCAGATGATTATCCTGACAATTAAGATTACCTATTAGCATTATGTTTATTTGTATGTGTATAATTTTCTTTTATTAACTGATGATAATCTATACATTTCTTCTAAATCTTATAAGATTCATCTGTATGAGAGCACAAGCAGCTCATGGTGTTGTGTGACACTAATTCCTCTGTTCCCTACTTGTTGCAGAAGTGGAAGCAACAGAGGTGGGCGAGCCAGTGGGGGCTATGGTCGAGGGGGTGGTGGTGGGGCAAGTGGAGGCGGAGGAAGCTACAACCGTGGAAACTACAGCCGTGGTGGAGTGAGCAACCACAACCCACACTACAGCGGCGGTGGCAGTTACAGCAGCAACAGGCATCACGGAGGGGGCAGCCACAGTGGCACTGGGGGCTATGGGGACGGGGGCTACGGACGAACAGGCCACGCCTCCAGCCAGGGCAGGTATGTAGTATCCCTTAGGATTCACCCCCCCCCCCCCCCACTTGATATAGATATATTGAAGTGGATCTTTATATATTTCTCTTCCTCTTTCTTTCTCTCTCATTTTGCTGTTTAAGGTGTGCAAGTTCTGCCTGTTGGTGCACCCCTGTCTGTTTTTGCTAGTGTTGAATGATCAGCTTTCCAAGCTAAAGAATTAATGCACAAAATTTTACCATATTTCATTTTGCTTGTTTTACGTTTATTCACTTTTTATAGAAAATGTGAAAAGACCTTGGATGATGGCAATACCTTCAGCTTTATTACATGCAATTTGCTGTAAAGCCAGGCAGAGGAAAAGGTTTTGTGTATATCATGTCACACCATAATTCAATGCCATGTTTAGCCTCTTATCCAAGAGGAAACAACAATCCAGGGAGACTGAGAAAAAGCAGCCTACATCAAAGAGAGCATGTAGTGAGAGGAGGAGGGGAGTTTGTCCCAGGGTACAGGAGCCCTAACAGATGGCAGTAACTAGGACTGTAGATTAAATATGCAGTACTTCTTAATGAAAATGTCAATAATATGCCAATAATTTTTATGTCCACAGTAAATATACCCTATACAGATATTTAGCTAATGACTTTGTCACCTATTTGTACAATTGGCAATGTTGCCTGAGGCTAGTTCCTTATGCTAAAATTATTAGATTTAAACTAGTGCTCTGCTGGACGTTATAAGTAGAGGATATATCTGGCTCAAGCAACCCAAATTCTTGGGTGTGACAGACTGGAATGTATGAATAAATGGCTTTCTAATAGAATGGCACCATATAATGTGTTAGTAAGAGGCTACATTATACCTATTGTAATGGTTTACAAAGCAAGACCCTTTACAAAGTATAATTCTGAGCAGATAGGCATCAGCGAGAGACTAATTCAGAGCTGTATCGAGAGATTCTGGGAGATTGGCAACATTGACTTTCCAGACAAGAAGCAGCCAATTGGAATGGAACTAAAAGACTTTTCCAAGATCCTTGAGGGTTATCAGACATCAGCTTTAGAGCAATCCACATCTGTCTGTGAGGCAAATAAAGACGTCCAACCTGATCTTACTCGTACTACACAGGCAGTCTTGTCATAGAGCAGCGTAAGTACTACTGAATGCGAAGATTATTAATCTTACGTTTAGGTATTTGAACGTAAAGAGTTCAAGTCCATAGAAAAGGGGGTTGTATTTTGTACCAAATATAGCTGGACCCTTGAACAATGGCGTTGAGTTCTCTTGAGGGATGATTGACTTTGCAGATGACTGGGAACAGAATAGCTAAGGCAGTAACCCATGTGACCCAAAGTACACATTCCCAACAGGGAAATTTTAAGAATCTTTGATGGTTTGGGGATGTTTCTAATATCATGTCGTAGGCTTTCTTGTAATGCTACATGGAATGTTACTATAAACCAAAACATATATTTTGAGATGCTTTGTGACTACCAAACTGTTTTGCCAAATACAAGGCAAAGCCATTTGTGCAAAGTGGTGTACCTTGTCACACTGCTGAATCAGTGCAGCAGTTTCTAAGGGAATCTTGCTTGCTTGCTTTTTTTTCTAGGGCTAGTCAGAAAATTCACTTGATCTGAACCTGACTGAGAACTTATGGGAGTCATTAAGCAATAACTCCAAAATAATGACACATCCTTGCTGCCAAAGCTGGAAGCGAGCCATTCACCATTTGTCAAAAATTTGCTTTTCTACATCTCAAGGCACTTGGTGACAGTGTCTCAAGGCATCTCAAGGAATGTATACTTTGAAAGGGCATACATATAAATTAGTAAATAAACAAAGTGAAAACAAAATTGCTTTCCACTTGTAGACAGGGTGACAATTTCAATGACAAGATCTGTATATGAATAGACACATGTTTTCAAATTGTGTTTTGAAGGACATAATTGCCCAGAAATTTGTGACCTTCATAGTCAAGTTCACTGAGAAAAAAATCATTGTCAGCCTTTCCATTGGTGCTGAGTGTTATTTTTCAGGCAATCTTGGCATATTTTTGGGAAACAAAAGTTAAAAGCAAGCACAATAATTGCAGATGAGGGTAGATTTGCTTGCCCAGCCCCAGGACGGGACCCCAGACAGATTCTATTTTATTAGAAGAGATAAATGGAATATTGGTTATATTAACCCAGGGATGGGCGGTTTTGGCTCTGCCTGGACATTTTACCAAGTATTTTGAGGTACACAGGCCTAACACTACAGTTTATTTGTATGCTAAGGCAGCGGCCAGTCGCTATGGCCCCATTCACCCAGTGAGACAGACAAACAATGGCATAGTAGTGTTCATGTCACTGGAGAGAAGACCAGCCAAGCCATGGCATAAATGTCATGTCATTCATTGTGAAGGGGTTACCCCATTCTTATATTTGCTTAACCCGTTGCCATCGGGGAATTGATTTGCTTACCTAGGCTCCAGGATGGGTTTTATTTCTGAGCAAGGCAGGCGTTAGGCTTATGCGTTCAAGAACCCCGTTATTGCGACCATGCAAAGCTGAAACAGCCCCGGCGTGAATGGGTTAATTATGACTGCAATTGTCAACATCACTCACTCATTACTCATAGTACAATAAAATAACATAGTGATCCAAAATCCCCAAATGTCATGACGCCCATCGTGATATATGAAGAAAAAACATATCATCCATCATTACTGGGTTAATGCCACTCCTGCCAGTAAGATGAAAAACATGATCTTTCACAGCATGAAGCTGCATTGTGCCTCTCAGAGCACTTTTCACCTGCCTGTTTCAACAGGGGGATAAAAGGTTTTTGTATTTGTTTGCATTATTTTCACAAGTGAAGAAAAATGCCCATACATACATAACAATGTAAAATGTAAGATAGGATGTCATCCAGCAGGAGCTAAATATTCCTATGAAGTGATGTCACATCATCTGACGTGAAGGGGTTAATGCATGTACAGACATATAATATGCCATATTCAAAGGAAAATGAGACATGTTTGTTGCTGTTTCACTCTTTCATAATAAGACATATGTCACAGTTGTTGGGTTGATAAACACATTGCAAAATGATAAGCCTCAAATCTCTTGGTGTTAAGTAGACAGAGCACTTTTGGGTACTCAAAATTACTAATTGTTATTGTGCCAGCCATACAATACCCAAGCATTAAGGATTAGGTCAGTTTTTTCTTGATCTCCTGAACAATGATGGCATGCCCATCAACCTCACATTCTGGCTGATGTTACCCATTTGCATCAACCACATAGATAAAAAGGCAAGGAATAGTTTACCAAAACCAACTCTTCTTGCAAGGCTGAACTTGGTTTGATATTTAGATTTGTCAGAAATGTACACTTTGTTTCTTGAAAGTAGTAAAGTAGTTGATCTGGAATATCATTATAGCACATCATCTCTTTCGCTCGAGATCTTTGTTAATTGTATAGGGAAATCAATGCAATCAGCTTTTGGGGATGAATTTTACTTTTTGTATATCTTTCCTTATATAATGCATGGTAGTTGTCAGTATTCAATGTTGATGAGAGATTTTTTTAGTCTTTTTTATTTTTAAAATCCCCTTTTTGGCGTTTTCATATTTTTTGTTGATATTTTGTTTTTATCTGCTTATGTTTGAGAATATGCACTAAAACCACTGTACAACCAAGCTAAACAAATTTACCTAAACCCCCCCTACTTTACATATTGATTGCAGATCTCCAAACAGGTACAGCGGTGGCATGAACTCAGGCAACATGATGGTGAACCCTTGGGAGAGCGGCATGGTGCCCACGGCTGGAGGAGGTAGCGGGGGCAATGGGCTCCTACCAACACCAGGAGGGTCAGGGGGCAGTATAGTGGGGGGTGGGGGTGGGGGCACATCCAACCTGCTGGGTTCCCTGAGCCAGCTCAGCCAGATGGGTAACAACGAATCCAAGCTGGCACTCAACATACTCAATGCTGTGCTCTCATCAGTAAGTTTGTTTTCTTTTTTTTTTATAGCCTGGTAGGTCTGGCTCAGGTGATACTAATATTTGTTTATTTATTTATTTAATACATTTATTTCCTTTTTTTATACAGGTTTGTTAAGTTGCAATGAATAATTCAAATCTATGTACCATTTGTGCAAACTGTGGACAAGGTTGAAAAATTTTGTATTGTATTATGGTTCTTTGTTAGAAGTAGTCTAATTTATGTCATTCAGTGAATTGCAAGCTTAGCAAAGTGTAGGAATTATTTCCTTCTCAAATTTAGTAGTGTTAACATAATAGCACATCCAGATAGTTTAATGACCAGGAAATGTGCTTAACAATGATTCTCAGCAAAAATATAACTAAAATAAGAAGGGTATTTTTATGAGGTCTATAGAGACCTCTCTGAAGCTGACCAAAAAACTGCATTATTCTCCATGTCAGGGTTCCTCGCTAGTAGATGGGCGTGACAGCCGTGATTATGGCCCACCTGCCAACAAAATGCGACGCATGGACAGGGTAAGTGGAAATTCTCTCGAAAGACAATACCTGTTTGTGTTGTTCTTAGCCTCGCTGTTGTAAGTAGTGACCAGGAGACATTTCAGTCAATTAAAAGACAGTCCCAAAGTTGAAACCAATGGTGAACCACAGTTGAAAATTGGCAGAAGATTTATGAGAGACATAGAGTTCTCTCTGCAAGAAATGAGTTTGCACAGGAGAGGCAGTCAAGTACGTTCCCATTGCCATAATTACGTATTGGATGCTAGTTGCATTTTACTATTGTGTGATACCCGTGGAAGATTTTGTCAGTATCTCCATCTTCCTTTTATGCATAATGGCAGTGAAAAAAAAAAGATATTTGTATTTTTTATTTACTTATTTTTCCTAATAAACTATCCCCCCCTTTTTCTAATGAATAGTATTTTTTGTGATTTTTTTTTTTTTTTTCTTTTTTTTTTTTTTTTTTTTTTTTTTTTTTTTTTTTTTTTGTTCTTCT
>BOPN01000136.1:147938-150438 GCA_017312705.2 Penaeus japonicus
CCCTTCCCCCTCTTTCTCTTACTTGATTCATCCCATTTCATCTTCCCCCTTCCCCTTCATTCTTCTTTCTCTCTATGCAGATGCAAGAAAATATGCAAGACTCTTAGACGTGCCGGCGGTATCGCAAGAACAAAGATAACAGCCGTTATATCAATATCATGGCTAATTTACTTCCGGAAAATCTTGATTACTGGCCTCGTCCGTTGCATATATGAGGCTATTTATAACACTTACGATATGAGAAATGGCTCTTGAAGACTGGATCCGTCTTCCGAGGCTACTGCAGAGTACACCCGATCCCTGGTCGTTGAGGTTGGCTCGGCTTTGCTTTTCTATTGCTATCTCCATTCTATTGACCTTTTTTTTCTCTTTTTTTTTTCTCTCTTTTTTTTTCTTTGGTGCTTACTTTTCCTACTTCTATATTAATATCATTGATTTTTTCCCCTTCTCCTTAGCTGTTACTCATATTGCAGTGAATTGGCAGATAAATTAAATGAATGATATATCCAAGAAATGTTTTCTGTGGTAAATTATTTTATGATAAAATGGTATATGAGAATTAATGATAGAAAGATGAAGAGAATAAGAATAATGATGATACCAATTTATAGATTATTCCAATGGACAAGCGTAACCATCCTTTTGTTTGGTCTCATTTAGATAGAACCCAGAACTTTTAAGTAAACATGACATTTGGTTACAATGCAGCAGCTATTGCAAAATAGCAAACTTGTCTTGGGAAAGGAATATCATTACTCCATTTATTTTTTATCTGCATGCACTGATACACACACAAGAAAAGAAGGAGAAAGTCCAAAAGAAAGTGATGTAAAACGCTCTCTCTCAGTTTGTTTTAATAGAGAGCACTCCTCTTTAACAGGTCTCATTCCGTACTGCTTGTGGATGTGACAAGAATATCTTATTTTGTGGGGTAATTTGTTTATTTTTTCTCATTACTTTTTGGTGCAGAAATGTTTATGGACCTTTTTTTCCCCCCATAACGAAATATTTAGTGGTAATTTGGATAAATAACAAGAACGGTATTTGCATACATCACACACTGTTTCACCACTGGTCTTAGTTCAGCGAAATAACATATGGCCAAGACCCACTTCTTGTGCTACCATATGTGATACTTTGGGAATGTATTTTAATGTTTCACCCTTCATTTTTTGGCATAAAAAAAAGAGATTTCAGATGGCCATTCCCCTTCCACAGGAAGATAAAATGGCTCACTGATTCTAATACCTAAGTTTAGGATATTCAGTCATGAAAAAAGTATACATGGTGTGTACACATTTCTTCCTAACAGTCTAGCCCTTACGATTGGGTTTTTACACTAAAGAGCAATACCACTTGTGGTGCTGTTTAAACTTCTCCAGCCTCTGTAGGTTGGCAGGATATAAGTGGTGTTTTCCTCAAAAAAACAGAATTTTGTCAAAGCAGTACTGGGGCTACAGACTATTTGTGACAACTTAAAAGCCCAGGGTTCACTACAGCATGTAGATGCTGGCATTGCTGGATTGCATTGCATCTCTAATGCTGTTCTTCTCTTCAGCTGACATCTGTAAATCCTTCCAGAAGTGAAGGTTGACAGAGCAATGGTCATAAATGATTAATTTTTTATGATTCTTTTAGGATTGTGTGAAAATTTATAAGAAGTACAAACTAAAGGGCCATTCTCTCGTAAGGTTAAAGGGTAACCTGAAATTAAAGCTTGTGGTACTTGGCCTTCTCTTGCTAGGTCATGCCTTTGGCTCCTCACGGGTCAACAGGCTGACCAGTTTACCTGAAGGACTCACAAATGGTTCCTGGAATTACCAATGGGGTTTTCCCATGGCAAGGGTGAGAATATAGGGCTGTATTTGTTGTGTGGTGACTGAGTGGTGAGTGTCTCCCACAGGGTGGGGGGAATGACGACCGTCGTGGGCGGGCTCGTTCCCCCCAAATGCGTCCTCCACCCTCACGCAAGTTGCCCCAACGGGAACATCACTTCAGCCCCCGACGTGCCTGGGATGAGTCGCCCCACAGTCGCAGGGGTCGCCATGTCTCTGGCCCAGCTGGACTTCCAATGATGAATGACTACCAGCTTAGGAAAAAGGTCAAGGCCAGGAAGGGAAAGCCCAGGCCTGATGCCAAGGATAATAAGGCCCCTGCCAAGGACCAGGAGAAGGGGAAGGATGAAACAGCTTCAACAACAGCAGCAGAAACAGCAGCAGGTGTCCAGGAGGGAGTCAAAGCTGAGGGTGATGGTACCCCAGCTGCAGCTGGCCCCAACAAGAGGTAAGCTCCCAACCCAGTGTGCTGCCCGCACTTGCCTCTGTCAAACCTGTACCTTACAGGTGTACCTTGGCCGAGAGAGGCCCATGGGCTGGCCCCAGCAAGCGGCCAATGTTGTATGCAGGTAATCCCTGCTGTGCCATTGTGACAAAGGTTGAGCCGGTGGAGCTGCCTTATGGCCCTTGGTAATCAGGTGATGTACTCGCATCTTTCATGAGTC
>BOPN01000136.1:155438-177938 GCA_017312705.2 Penaeus japonicus
AGCAAAAATCATGAAGAAATGGCAAGATTGTTCCATGCTAAGGGAGCGGCTCTGTTGCAGCTTCTCAGAGCAGAATCTAAGGTAAGTGATTGCAATTTATTTTATTTTATTTATTTATTTATTTATTTATTTTTTAAAGTAAAAAGGCATGGCTTGTATCAGTGGAATTTTCTATGCCTTTCCCATGAAAGTGGGTGATCCAATGGCCTTAAAATATTTCTGTGTGCTAATTTTTTTTGCTTTGATGAACAGTTGGCATCGTTGCGGAACACTGTCAAGCTGCGGAAAATGGGAGTCAAAGGGAGGTTCATGCAGTGCTTCAGGTGTCAGACTCGTATCTTTGGCAATCTGGCAAAGCATGTAAAAACGACAGAACATCAGGTAAGGCATTTCTTTCCAGATGCTTGGGGGGAAGACACTTGACCAACTGCACCCTCAGTGATTCTTCACCTTTTTACCACTTTGTCCAGTATATTAGTTGGTCCTTGCCTGCACCCCCTTCTCCCTACTTCTATAATTGAATGATCCTTCTTGGATTAAAAGAATAATCATTTGCTGAGTAAAGAATTCAGTATGTGCAACATTCATAGGAACAACCAAGGCTTATGAAGAGAATTCCAGATATAATAAGTGGAATTCATCTTTATTCTTCTTTCTTTGTCTTAGCACAAAACCTGTGACATATGTGAACTCTTTTATTAAATTCATTATACAGATATACAGCATTATACATCCTAATCATCCAGGATTTAAGAACCTGAACTCTTATCAGAATTAGGTTTACATTTCACTTAAAATGAAGAAGTGTCTTGAGTGTGATTTTTGATTACTGATAGTGTCTGTCTGTGTATGCATTATGCATTCTCTCCATCAATTTTCAGCTGGTGAGTAACTTCCTCAACCTCAAGTGCTGTAGCCGCTGGTTCCCAAGCAGAGTGGATCTGGAGGAACATCGCCTGTCACTCCTCCATCTTAGGGTAAATAGCTTTTATCGTTGTTGGATCTTCAAAAGTAGTTTGGAGTAATCTTGTCATTTACTCCATTGAAAAATCACTTGGCATATGGCTTGGAAAGCTCTTCCAAGTTTATTAATAATTTGTGCTTTTGTGTATTGATGCATGTGTTTGTTTTATATATATATATATATATATATATATATACATATAAATTTCTTTTTCTTCTTCTTTCCCTGCAATTATTTTAGTGAATAATTTATTTGAATCCTTAACCCATTCACGCCGGGGCCATTCCGGCTTTGCACGGTCGCTATACCGAGGTTTTCGAACGCATCATCCGAACGCTTCGAGATTCTCGGGCGCACGGGCCGCGAGCCTGGGCTGCCCGCTCGCTCACCCCGAGCGCCAGCCTTGGCCAGATATCTCGTCGGCGGCGTCGGACGCGAAAACCACGAAACGTGTCAGCACGTCATCCGGCGTGAGTGGGTTAAAAACAATCATCTTAACCCATTCATGCTGGGGCTGTTCCGGCTTTGCGTTGTCACAATGCCAGGGTTTTCGAACGCATAAGCCTAATGCCTCGAGATTCCTTGACGCACAAGCTGCGAGCCTGAGCTGCCCGCTCGCTCACCCTGAGCGCTGGCCTAGCCCTGTTATCTCATCCCCGCCGTCTAACACAAAAACCACAAAACGTGTCAGCACGTCAACCGGTGTGAATGAGTTAAGCATATAAGAAGGTATAGAGAATAAACATTCTTGTACATTGAACAGAGGCAGTATGAATTTGAGCAGAGGAAGAAAGCAAAGGAAGAAAAAGAGAAGAAGGAATGGGAGGAATCCAAAGTTCCAGAAAATGCGCCACCTGGTAAATATTACAATCTTGTTCTTTGTAATTTGTTCATAAGTCAGTTTATTGTTGAATATGCAGTTGACAGTTGCTATGTGTGTATATTGGGTAATTAGAATAACTAAATAACTAGCAGGAGAGGCAGAACACTATCTAACTTTTTTTCTTTTTTTTCCTTCTTCTTCAAAACTCCCCAATTTAAGAAATGGAAAATATCTTTTGATTTTTGTACTACTGACTTTGCAGCATGGAGGCGGTTGATCCACCAGTTAGACCAGCTGAAGTCCCTACACAACCATCCAAGTGAAATGACCCTGACCACCATCCCTGCCTATGACCCAGCCGCACCAACAGGTAAGATTGATTTTGTGTGTATGTTCATCTGTGGGTGTGAATTTTGTCTTTCAGTACACTGACCATATAGGAGAGAGAGTGAGCGAGTGTGTGTGTACATACATACAAACATACATACATACATACATACATATATATATATTGTATAATTTATCCTGTTTCTTTTCTAGGTTTGAACTTCATTGGAACAAAGACGCAGTTCTACTGCAGAGTGTGCACAGATCTCATGGCACCTGCATCGAGAGTTGTGGATGCCCATTGTCGGTCGATCAATCACTATAATACATTGTTGTCACACCTTGGGAAAATGGAGGTATGTGAAGTCATGCCATATATAGCACTTCATTTTTTTCCCCCTTTCTGGTCGGTGTTTAAACCTAATTCTGTAATTATTGTATTGTTAAGATAGTGTTATTCTACGTCTTCTATTAGATATTTCAGTTCATTTTATAGATAGAGAAGTACATTCTTCCAAATTTCTAAATGTCCACATTGTCTCCCACCAGGAAAAGAAGGAATTAGAGAAGAAAAAACAGAAGGAAGAGGCCAAGAAGGAGAAGGAAGAATCTGATAAAAAGCAGAGTAATGGAGAGGAAGGAGAGGGAGTAGAGGGGGCTGAGGGAGCAGAGGGAGCAGAAGTCAGCTTTGAGGATATGGACAACATGGAAACCGTTGACGAAGCTCTCGATGACGCTGAGATGGATGCCAGTGCGGATGCCACCTCTGAGGCCCTTAGAGACGGCCATGAGGAAGAAGGGCACGAAGGGGAGTTGGATATTGGGCATGAGACCGTGAGTTTCTTCTCCTCCTCCTTCCTTTCTTGTATTCCTTGTCTTTGGCTTTTGCTATAGTTACAGGTTGATTAGGAAATTGCAATACATGTAGGTAGATGTAGATAAATTTTGGTCAGAATTTGCTCCATAGGAGAAACACTTAAATCTACCTTCTTCATCCACCAGCGTGAGTTATCGTCGTTGTTAGAGGAGGTGGGAGAGATGCTACAGGAGGATGAGGTGAAGGGTGACTGCGAAGATGGGGACATGGCACACGACATGGAAGATGAGCTCATGAAAGACTGCGATGACACAGCATTGAAATTAGATGGGTGAGTTTAGAGTTGGGAGGGAGTTGTTGCTTTTATGCTTTATAAATTATTTTTTTATTAGTTAATATGAGAAAAATGCAGAGCTATATATATATATATATATATATGTATGTATGTATGTATGCATTTATCTACAAAGCTATATTTAATATATATTTTTTCCTCTTTTTTATGTAATGTAGGATAGAAGGAACGACAGATAAACTGAATAGTGAAGAGGATTTCACTGCCCAGGCAGAGAGTGAGACAGCATTAGAAGGAGAGGCAGCAGAAGAGGAAGAAGTAAAAGCAGACGAAGCAGAATTAGAAGAAGCCAAGAAGGAAGAAGAAGAGGGGAGCAAGGAAGACGAGGAGACCAAAGAGGCCTCTGAAGATGATGAGGCCAAAGACGAGAAGCCCAAGGCAATTGCACAGTCCTCCCCTTCGACGCCACGAGGCCGTAGGGGGCGGGCCAGGGGGAGGGGACGCTCAGCCAGGGGGGCCAAGAATTAGGAAGAGCCATGTGGGCAGGTGTATGTGTCTGTTCTTTCATGCATGTGGCTGTTGATCATGTGTCCTTGTAATGCATATTTTTTTCACTTTATGTGCAAGGGCACCTTAAACACCTTAAGTAAAACACTCGTTTTTCTTATTTGTAAACAAAAATATTTCCATTGATTATGATGGCCCATCAGCAATATTCCAAGCAATATAAAAGAGAAGAATAAAAGGTAAAATATTTATTTATCTTGAGTTTTTATTTTTTTCTATTGTGTACAGAATGTGAGAATTATTCATCGAAAGTGGAAAGTTCACATCAAAATTTCTAATGAAGGAATCGATTTCATTAAAAATTTTAAGACACTTCTTTACCCTATTTTTACCTAGGGCTGTGGTCATGTAGCTGTTTTAGGGACATGTGAATAATGTATGAGAGGCATTGGAGGCATTGATGATTACTTGCCTTCCTTTGTGTTGAATTGTTTGTGTATATATGTATGTATTTTGTGTATCTGTCTACATATATATGAATGGAGGTATGTATGTGTATATACATGAATGCATATATACACATGTACATATTATAGTTTAACATGCATATCTGTATGTAACTCATTTATATATAGTATACAGAAGTAATGCACAACCATTTTCCATTATTGAATACCAGTATCTTGTTAAGTAGTCGAGCCAGTAACCTCAAGGTAATTTTTAATATTTTTTCCCCCCCAGCAAAGAGATTAGTGCTCAACTTTCCTTTGACAATTTTAAATGTGAAATTTATTGTGATTCCGTATTAGGAAGAGGTATCTTTCTTGGGGGTGAGGTTTTGTATTGTCTTTGAATATCATAGAATATTATTACTTCCATAAAATGGAAAAGTAATCCCATATCCAGGCAAGTATATGTACCAAGTAGTTTGAAAGAAAATTATGTACCAATTCCTAACTGATTATTTAATGTAACAATAGCTGTGAACTTTTGAAGAAACAAAAAAAGAAGAAAAAAATAAAAAACTTTACTACCATTTTATGCTAGTAAGAATTGTTAGGAACTGAATTTTTTTGAAAGCTTCATTAGTGATATAAAAAAAAAAAACAATTGTGAATAGTGTCCCGCACAGTGTGGAACATTTGATAGACCTTTCCCCATGATGAAATTAGTGATAGGAATGCCAGTACTGTTGTCTCAATGAGCAAAAGTCTGATAGAATTATTGTCTCCTCTCCCTCATTTCTTTTATAGGTGTTTCATCAAGTATATGTTAAAAATATGTTAATTGATCCTGAAGCCAGGAGTCCCATTGATGCCATAGTCGGAACCACTGTGTTTTGAGAGATTTTCTCTTGATTTCCTGTAATTATCAATTTCTCTATTTTTCAGTGAACCTTTATAATGATAGTACTTATAGGATATGTATTTATCAATTACTTTGTTTGAGGATTACTTTCGTTCCTTTTATATGATGATCCTGCTTATTGTATTATTTGTCCTTTTCAAGTGGATGTTGACATTGCATATTTTATTTTGAATTATACACCTTGTAGCACAAAATGTAAATTTCAAGTTTCCCTTCTAATAAAGGAATACAAGAAGTGTGATATTTCTTTTAACATTAGATTTCCTGTGCAATGAAGGAAGATTTTTTTTTTTCTTTACTTTAATGATTAAAACTTTTCAGAGATGAGAAATGTACATAAAATAAAAAGGCAAGCACCTCTCAAAAACAATATTTCAAGGGTGGTGCACACAATGGCAAAACAGTGAAAGTGTCTGCTTCAAACTGTTCTTGGTCACGGGGTTGCAGCTGGTCCAGTGGAGTGTACCACTCAGCTTTGTTCCCAGTAGTATTGACCGAATCTCCTGCCATTGGATGAACTTGTGGTCTACCTTTAGCTGGATCAAATCCCATGAACTGTGGCCTCATCTGGCTTGCGGGGGGAGTAGGCAAGAGGCCTCCTTTGTTTCCAAGGGGATTCTCTGAAGGTTGGCCAAATAATCCTGGAGCTGTGCTAGAGCTAGCAGAACCCCCAAAGATCCCTGTACTGGGTGTGTCTGGTTTGCTGAAGGTACCACTACTAAACAAACCCATGCCTCCACTGGTGGCAGTGGGAGTATTGGCAGTTTGTGCAGCTCCACCCCCAAAGATTGAAGTTCCTCCTGAATTTAATGCAGTGTTTGCTGCAGGGATTGCTGCAGATCCTCCAAAAACACTTGGAGTGCTGGCTGCAGGCTTCCCAAAGATACTGCTCTGCTGCTGAGGGTGAGCACCCAACAGCCCTTGCTGGCCTCCAAAGACCCCTCCCTCTGTGGCAGTTGTATTGGGTGTCCCTGCTTTGTTTGCTGCATTGCCAAATATGCTTGTACCTTGTGAAGCACCAAACACGCTACCTTGACTATTTCCCCCCATTCCACCAAACGGTGAAGGCTGAGCCTGTGCGGTTCTTCCAAAAATATTTTGCGAGTTTCCTCCAAAAACATTGCCAGGATTTGGCTGAGCAACCCCTGGCGTACTAGGGGCCCCTCCAAAAAGACTGCTAGGTTGACTTTGGGAGGACCCACCAAATATTCCGCTTGGGGTAGTCGGTGTCTGGCCAGTATTTCCGAATGCACTATTGCTGCTGCTTCCCCCACCACCAAAAGTATTTGGCGTTTGCTGTGTAGTAAAGCTGCTTTGAGAGGTGAGGGTTGCCTGACCCCCAAACACTGGTTTGTTTACCCCAACACTGCTGCTTCCTCCTGCTCCAAACAACCCAGGAGAGGACTGCTGGCTTGCTCCAAAGACAGATGGGCTCCCACCAAACACAGAAGATTGAGGTTTTGCACCCAGAAGACCAGGGCTGTTTGATGGGGGAGCTGAGGACCCTCCAAACAGACTTTGACCTGCAGGTTTTCCAAACAGACTCTGATTGTTTATTGGCTGTTGACCCGGCTGTTGACCCGGCTGGTCCCCTGCACTCTTGGCATGGAAAACTTCTCTCTGAAAAATACAATTTGGGTTGGCACATTTAGCTATATTACCTTTTTTATCAAGAGAACTGTCTAGATTTAGGAATCAATTTTATATTTTTCTTGCATTAGCAATTTCTAATCTTACCCTGCTGGTAAAGATAACAAAGCTTGAAAATTGAACTAATATACATTTTATGATAAGTACAGCTAAAGCTTTCTTAAATTGAGGTCCCTTGAGGAAAACTATTGTTTGAGACACAATAATAAAATTAGCTGCAATATATATTTTTTAATCTGACTTGGAGAACTTGTAAGATGCTTTAACAAATGTATTCAAGTGATTAAGCTCAGGGTGACACAAGAGTGAAGGAAGGTGCACACAGGTGGATTATATCATGTGTAAGAGGTGTCATCTGAAAGAAGTTGGGGACTATGGCAAGTCAACATTGAATAGCGGTTTGCAGGATGACTCTTTCTGTGAAGAAAAGGAAGAAGGCGAGTGCAGAACGAAAGACTAAATGGTGGAAGCTGAAGAAGGAAGAATGAAGAGTGAATTTTCGAGAGGAAGTAATGGAAATGGTACAAGCACTGAGACTGAAGAATTACCATGACTAGGAAACAACTGCAAGAGTTGCCAAGGAGGCTGGAAGTAGGGTGCTAGGGGTCTCATCTGGTCAGATGAAAGAATAACAAGGAAACTTGGTGGTGAAATGAAGAGGTAGGTACAAGAATACTTTAAAAGGAAAAGGTTGGCAGAGAAAAAGTGGTATAGACAGAAAATAATCATGAATTTAGAGAGAGGAGGCAAGCTGTTAAAAAGGAAGTGGCAAAGGCAAGGGTTGGAGTGTATGACGAAATGTTTAAGAAGTTGGGTACAAAAGGTGAAAAAGATTTTTACCAATTGGCCAGGCAGAGGGATCGAGCACCGTAGGATATACAGCCGGTAGGGGCCATAAAGGATGCAAATGGCAATGTGCTGCCTGAAGAGGCAAGTGTACTAAGAAGGTGGAAATAATATTTTTGAGAGCTGATAAATGTAGAGTATGCAAGAGAGGAAATGGTGGATAAAGCTCCAGGGTGTATGTTAAGGTGTGTGCAGTAAGTGAGGCTGAAGTAAGGAATGCTATGGAGGATGAAAAATGGAAAGGCAGTGGGTCCAGATCATATTCCAGTGGAGGTGTGGAGATGCTTAGAGGATGTAGCAGTGATATTTCTAGGGTGGCAGTAAAACTATCCATGATGTATGGTTTGAAGACAGTAGCTCTAATCAAGAGGCAAGAGGCAGATATAGAGGTGGAAGAGATGAGGATGATTAGGATGTTAAGGATGTTCAGATGAAGACGGATGATCTGCTGTGGTGACCCCTAAAAATGGAGGAAGACAAAAGAAAAAGATGATTCAAGTGACTGATCTGCAAGCTGAGCATTTCAACAAAAAAATATGCTAAAATTAGCAAATTTCTTCAGTCTCTAGATTGACTGATTGACCTTTTTTTCTTCTTCTCTAACAGTTCTGGAGTTATATGTAAATTATTATTATTTTTTATTTTTTTATTTTTTTTTAATAATAATAATAATAATAATAATAATAATAATAATCTGAGACCAATTTCATCACTACGGCTTAAAAATAAGAAAAAAATAGAACATCGGTCTGAGACATTCACTATTGAGGTTTTCTTATAATTTTTTTGTTTCTAGCCCATTTCATTGAAAAATATCAAAGAAATCATAAAAGTTGCACAGAATATACATTTATTAATAATAACCAAGTGTAAACCAGACAATTTGAACTGGGGATAAAAGCAAAAAGTGGTGCAAGACTTTTTCACAATTTTATCTAATCTTAGTCTTACCTGATTGAATTAAAAACTATATATCCATTAGTCTTTAAATTTTATTCCTTAATATTCTATTTCATGTACAAGCTGTTGAATTGAACCTTATCTGATATACTTTTTATATTGATCTGATCAGCCATTTGAGTTATTGATGCTGATGTTTGGGTTCATTGCACACAACTTTATAGCAAAAGAAGCATAATTAACCCATTAGCAGCGGATGGCATGATTTGCTGCAAAGGCAAAGTCGGTCATAGATACGGATGGCATCGTGCCAGACAATGTAAACCAGCCATCCTACTGCACAAATATTTATTTAAAACTGCGACCAATAGGTTAAATAGTCTACAACCCTACCAAAAGTTATCCTATCATCTTAAATCATTCATTTTGTTTATAGGCCTAGAAAAAAAAACTTTAAGGTCTAAATCTTCTTCTTAAAAAAAGGTTCTAGAGAGCAATTAGTCCTGTGCAAACATCATAGTAAATAACTGACAATGGGAACAAGTTAAACAAATGACCTCTTTCTAGACTTACCAGTGCCTGAGTAGCCTCTGAAGTGGACACTTTCAATGCCTCTCTCAGTTGCTTGAAACGCTGCTGTAGCTCATTCCACTGTGCTTGCTGGAACAAATAAAAAAACATTAATCACAACAATATCAATACTAATAATGACAACATACATGCAAATCACAAGTAAAAATCCAACAATCCGCCCGGAAAAGATTTATTCTAGATCCGTGCACTTGACGCCACTCACATAGGTATGGGAAGAATTGCTCTTGAGTGCCTCATAGGCCTGCAACCTCAGTTCCTCAGGTGAGTTATCTGTGAAGCCAGATATCGGAGGCTTGGACTTGAGCGGGGCGAAAGAAGACAAGAGCCACTGCCCGCTTCTCTCCCACTGGCTCATCTCGCCACTCACTTGCTTCCTGGTGAAAAGGGAGAGAAAATTTATGCAAAAATGAAATTACGTAAGAATTAAAAGTATTGTCCTTATTTGCAGATGGTATACCAATGAGATATACACACTGTCTACACAGGGCTCTAAATAAATGATGCAAATGCATTGATGAGAGCATTACTAAAGAATTCCAAATAGCTTAATTCATCACCTGATATCATGAACTCAGCATATTCACTTTTACAAAAAAAATATTAATGGTTCCATAACATACAGTTGTGGTTGGTAAAATCTCCATTTCATAGTGTGTGGAATCTATTAACCCATAACTGTTGTATGCTTCTTTAGATGCCTCTAGAGTGCTTTTTCAAATTATCATAAATGCTCTGCTTTATTTACATCCTTGTATTTTTCAAGATTGGTAATGGCAGTATTTGGACATTTATAATTAATTTTATTTGATTTTCCTTCTTATTGATCCCCATGTAATTCACCTAAAGCACCATCTTCAAGATATCCTAACTATATTTGTACATCTTACTTACATAAACTCTGTAAAGTCTTTTGTGTCCTGCTGCGTACTGGGCTTCTGGCCAAACAAACCTCCCGCACCGCCTCCTCCACCAAAGGCATTTGTTATAGGTGCGTTACCTGCAGTGTACACAAAGGCAATGAAAGTTTGTTCAAAAACACTCCTCTCTCATTAATTTTTTTAAATATTTAAAATGAAATCATATATAAAACAGCCATTGGTCATAGTAAACAAATGTAATGAATTTGTTTGAAAGAAAGAAAATAAAGAATATTCTTCTATCATCAATTAAATAATATCAAATAAAAGTTCATAAACCATCTAAGATGGGAAAGATTTCCCTATCTTTTCTTCAGAAAAGATAGGGAAATTCTTCAGAAAAATAATTGTGATCATTACATAGGAAGCATTATGATTCAAACCTACAGAAAGGAACTATCATCATCATAAATGTAAGAAGTAAACTATAACCATGTTATATTTTTTTCTGCATATGCAATTTTCTGTGCTAAAGAAAAAAAATATATATGCATGTTTTATTAAAACACTTTTTTCTTTACGATCTTTGCCAGAAGTAACAGAACTGCAAACAAATGTGATTTGAAATAATATACTTTTCATAAGAGAAATTCCTGATTTTAAGCTAAAAACAATTTTTATACAGAGAGTAGTTACAGTGAATATATCTAGGTCTATGCCTGAGACTAGACTGCCCAATCCAGGACTAAGGCAGCACCCTTGCAGAACTTCCATTTTGCCTGACTAGTTCCCCTTCCTCACAAGGGCCGTGGTTTAGACTGGGACACGAACAGACAACCTCTGCTTTCATGGATAGCATAGACTCAATGTGCAGTGGCATCAGTTGCAGTACTAATTACATTCCTGGTTACCTTGACTCTGTGGGTGTAGATTCCAGCATCGTGCTCCGTATTTACAATTTCCTTTTAAGTAAAAATTGCACACTTGCTTGTTGGTGCCAACAGTTGCTGGCCGGCCAAACATGATGTCTTATTTCTTTCACAAATCTGAAAATTACAATGACAGAATATTTCAGTCATAAAACAGTATTAATTAAATATTAGAAAATTCATATGTAAGTCATTAAAGATAACTTATAAAGAGGCACCATTTATTCATAAAAAAATCACAAGTAATTTTGCTGTCTTAGTCTTATCTTAATAAAAACCAGCCAATGCAATCTTGTCAAAGTCCTTCAGAGATATATCTTTCTTTCCCTACTATCTCATTCTGACCACTGCTGAATAATTCCTCTTGATTTTTTTATTATTTTAAATTACTAGATTAACTTTCATCAAATTCAAGCAAACAAATAAAAAAAATCTTATTAGCACTGACAGTAGGAAACTTACATACCAAAAAAAAAAAAAAAACATTTAAGGGAAAATAATTCAGTCAGTTCCAAATACAACAAAAAATGCAATACAAAAAAGAAAAAAAAATAGTATTAGGTAAAACATAAATAAATCTCCAGAATGTCAAAGTTAGCCAGCATTCACTTATTAAAAACAAACAAACCTCCACCAAGAACACTCTGGCAAGTTAAAGCTTATCCACTTTTCTGAAAAATTATCATCAAATAAGGAATTAGTTAATGCTCTACTGTGATAGACTATTTGTGGAGTGTGAATAACAAGTGAGTTGCTTCAAGTAACTCCAGTTTGCAGAATGATTACATTTTCGATATTCAATTGTTCACTTGCAAACAAACAATCTATCATTTAACGTGTCACTTCCCATTAACCTGCAACATTATCATATAATATTTTTGTATTTTCACTTTTTATTTTTGTTGATTTTGCTAGAATCATAACTTGAGTTTCAGAGGTTTCAAGACCAAAAAAATTATCTGTTTCATAGGCAAAGCTATTTTGGCTATGGAGACACCTGCAGTGACTGAAGAATAATACTTTTCTCTCATAATTCTGTAGCCTTTCCCATTCACATCCACTAGTTACTGGCCATGATCTGTGATGTTTCTAAAAAGCCTACAACCTAATTATTTCTCAAAATGGAGGTGCAGTCTCCCGTAATTACCAAGGTTTTTGCGCAAACACTCCCTCAAAGGAAACAAACGTCCAACACACGTAATCTCATAAGATATTACTTGTACAGGTTCTCCTCTTTGATGATAAATTGTCAAAGCTCTATGCATGGTGGTGGTTCCTTGGCCTTTGCCAGAGTGCCAGTAGGCAGAGAAGTAAACATAAAAAAAATATTCTTCATTTCTGATAATTTAGATCCAAACAAGGAAAATTATGCACAGATTCTACCGCGACTGGAAAATCCTTTCTGCCATCATTGAGTGACCTTTAATCAAACACCTTCACAAAGTTCCCAGATATTCTTACGAGTGTAGGTAAGGAAGTTCAAAACAAACACTCCTGATACAGAGTTAAAATGATGCAATAATCATCGTAATATCATTTTACTCCATTTCATATCGTCTTGAATATGTAGACGTTTACCTCAACCGTAAAACCACCCTTTTCATATCCAGTAACACGCTAAATACCCCAGATATTAACCGTAATATTACCTCGCTTAAAAATTGTTTCACAAATTTCCGCCACATGACAAAATGTAAACAACTTGTCCGAATCCGTGATTCTTGAACCCGGACGATTTTGCTCTCATATACTCTATTTTCACTTTTGTTATGTGTGTGTATATATTTATGATTCCACATTATAACGATATTCAGGTAAATCAAGAACTTAAAATTTACCATATAGGATGTCTTTTGAGTAAAAAGACTGAGGGAGAACTTATCCGAATGCCTCAGCTTCAATTTGAATTATTCGGCTTCGACTTCGATATTCAATAACTCACAAAAGTATTACTATTATTATCACTCAATCATTGCTCCCATCATTATCTTAGTTACTGATAATGGTCTTAATGATTGTGATTATCATGCATATTAATATCATTATCAATTTTATCGCATAATTCCATCATATATTATTGCCAATATTGTAATCACTGTCATGAATCTATTATCATTATCATTGCAATTACGGTCCTTTATCAGCAGCAGCAGTAGTAGTTTTATTTGCATATATTTTTCATTATCAAAATTACTGCTATTTTTTCCTTTAACATTATCATCCTTGTTTCATTATCACCTTCATGACCATTATCATAAACAGTCACCGTCTATAGTCACAACTATCTATCATAAATACCATTATTATATTTGTAATAATCATTATCATTGTAATGATATTTACGACGGTATGATTAATTGTGTACTACCATTTCCATTATTCTCATTTTCATTTATCATATTTTTTTATCATATTGACATCGATATTATAATGATCACATATTGTTCGTAATTATGCATGTTGTACTGTAATATTATCGTCATCATATTATTATAACTTCAATTATCAATATCATTGATAATAGTACTATTAACATTATTATCATTACTTTTATTGTCACTATTGTCATTCATACCATTATTGTTATACTTATAGTTATCATTATTATTGTCATTTTCCCTATTATCATCATTATTGCGAAAAATATTATCATTATCATTATTTCTATAATTTTTATCATTAGTATGATTATTATAATGACAGTTATCCTTATTACTATTATGATCATTATCATTATTACTATTATGATAATTGTCATTATTACTATCATTATCATTATTACTATCATTGTCATTATTACTATCATTATCATTATTACTATCATTATCATTATGAGTATTATAAGTATAATTATAATCATTATTATCATTATTACTATCAGTACTAATACTATAAAAATGCGGTTACTATCACAATTATAGCTATCATAATTATAATAAAACATCATCATTATTAGAGAGAGAGAGAGGGAGAGAAAGAGAGAGACATGTGTGTGTTTTTCTGTGTGTTCGTGTGCGTGTGTGCGTACTTGTGTGTGTGTGTGTGTGTGCGTGTGCGTGCGTGTATGTGTGCGTGCATGCGTGCATCCGTGCGTGTGTGTGTGTGTGTGTGTGTGTGTGCGTGTGCGTATACGTGCGTGTGAGTGTGCGTGCATGCGCGTGTGTGTGTGCGTGTGTTTGTGTTTGTGTGTGTGTGTGTTTGTGTGTGTATGCGTGCGTGCGTGTGTGTGTGCATGCATGCGTGCGTGCGTGTGTGTGTGCATGCATGCGTGCGTGTGTGTGTGCGTGCATGCGTGCGTGCGTGTGTGTGCGTGTGTGTGTGTGTATGTGTGTGTGTTTGTGTGTATATGGTTCCAGGAGACAAATTTCCATATAAGGGATATAAGATTGACAAGATATAATCATCGGCAGAAAAGATACAAACATACTGAGACAAAAATCCATGATATGATTGCCTATACATGGGGGAATTTCTCTCTCTTTATTTCACTCTATATTTTTCCTCCTGACTTTCTTCCTCTCTCTTTTTTTACTGTTTCTGTCTCTATTTTTCTCTAGTTTTTTCTCTCTCTTCTCTTACATATCTCTATCTATCTGTCTATCTATTCTCTCTCTCTCTCTCTCTCTCTCTCTCTCTCTCTGTATGTCTGTCTATCTATCTATCTATCTATCAATCTTTCTATCTATCTCTATCTCGCTCTCTTTCTATCTGTCTATACCTATCTCTCTTTATATATCTATCTATCCATCTCTATCCCCCCCTCTCTTTCTCTCTCTCTCTCTCTCTCTCTCTCTCTCTCTCTCTCTCTTTCATATATATGTATCTCTATCTTTCTCTCTCTCCCTCTCTTTTTTCTATCTTCTCTCTCTCTCTCTCTCTCTCTCTCTCTCTCTCTCTCTCTCTCTCTCTCTCTCTCTCTCTCTCTCTCTCTCTCTCTCTCTCTCTCTCTCTCTCTCTCTCTCTTGTTTATAACCACAATGAGCAAAGACTAATAAGAATATATATACAGTAATATTTGTATATAAAAATAACCTTTCGTCATGAGTGAAACGCCCATACCCCTGCAAGCATAAACACAAACGCATGCACTCAAGCACATGCAGCTGAGCCATTATATTATAGACCCTCAACAAATATTCATTATAATAATAAAAAAAAAACAGAGAATTTCAGTGTAGATCAGAAGTTAAGCTGAAGTGATGAAGGCAGGGTCATTATCGTGTTATACTGCATCGCGGTGTTGGTAACACTGTGTCTGAGAGAGAATGAGAGAGAGAGAGAGAGAGAGAGAGAGAGAGAGAGAGAGAGAGAGAGAGGGGAGAGAGAGAGAGAGAGAGAGAGAGAGAGAGAGAGAGAGAGAGAGAGAGAGAGAGAGAGAGAGAGAGAGAGAGAGAGAGAGAGAGAGAGAGAGAGAGAGAACGAGAGAGAGAGAGAGAGAGAGAGAGAGAGAGAGAGAGAGAGATAATCCTACTGGCAACACTGCGCCTGGTCAGTCCATTATTCTCTAAATTCTGTGACGTCATCAAGTGTGACCTCATATATAGCATGACGTCATAGGTTGTGTTGAAGGATATATTGCATAAAAATCAAGTTTTCTGTATATTCGTTAAACCTAATATGTTTATCTTGTGTAACTTATTGTTGTTGTTTCTAACTAATAAACAAAGAAAGAAAGTAGACAGAAAAACAGAAAAAAATGATAAAATAAATAGCAACAGATTCCATTAATCTCAAGCCTAATATATAAGTATATGATTATAATGATGGTAATTTTTCTCGTGAAGATATTTCTTATGTACTCTAACACTATTTAATTATTGTATAACTTAGTGACCGAATTCCATTTATATATATATATATATATATATATATATATATATATATATATATATATATATATATATATAGCAAGGTAACGGTTTGCTTACGGTCTTTTTTTTTAATCTTCTCCCTCTACTCTCCCTCCTTCCAATGCTTCTTCTTCTTCTTCTCCTCCTCCTCCTCCTCCTCCATCACATCCTTCTCTTGCTTCTTCGTTTTTCCCTTTCTCTTGCCCATCCCCCTTTTTCTTCTATCTCCTACTCCTCGTTCCCCTCCTCATCCACCTTCCTCTTTTTGCTTCTCATGTCCTTCCCCCTCCTCCTCCACTTCCTCCTCATCTTTCCCCTCCTCGTTCTCTTTCCTCTTTTTGCTTCTCCTGTCCTTCCTCCTCCTCCTCCACTTCCTCCTCATCTTTTCCCTCCTCGTTCTCTTTCCTCGTTTTGCTCCTCATGTCTTTCCCCCTCATCCTCCACTTCCTCCATCTATCCCCTCTTCGTTCTCTTTCCTCTTTTTGCTTCTCCTGTCCTTCCTCCTCCTCCTTCTCCACTTCCTCCTCATCTTTCTCTTTATCATTATTGTTATTTTTTTCTTCTTCTTCTTCATCTCCCTACCTTCCTTCCTCTTCCTCCATTACCTTCTTATCATTATCCTTTTTCTTCTTCTTCATCATATCTTCTTCCTCCTCCTGCCTTCATTTCTTTTTCTTCTCTTTCTTCATCTTCTTCATCATCTTCTTTTTCATCTTCATCATCACCTTGTTGTTGTTATTCTTCACCTTCTTCTTCTTCATCTCTACCTTCTTCTCCTTCTTCTTCTTCTTCTCTACCTTCTTCTCCTTCTTCTTCTTCTTCTCTACCTTCTTCTCCTTCTTCTTCTTCTTCTTCTTTTTCTTCACCTTCTTCTTCTTCCTCTTTTTCCACTTCCTTTTATTTGTCGCAGGAAACTCGATTCGGGTTCACTTAGAAGGGAAATGTTTGTACTTTAGGCTAATGACAGAAAGAAAAAATACATAATAATAAAAATATATATATATAATAATAATAATAAAGATATATAAAATAATAATAAAAATATATAAAATAATAATAAAAATATATAAAATAATAATAAAAATATATAAAATAATAATAAAAATATATAAAATACATAATTCATTTACGGAAACTTGAAGGAAATATCAGTGAGGCTGAATGACAAACAATGTCGCACCTTGTCTTATGTAAGGAATTTGCCCAGAAAAAAAAACTTCTAGATAATGTTAATGATAATGTTAATGGTAATGTTATATTTATAGTAATAATGATATGATAATGATAGATTTCTCCGTGATCGATGTCTATTTTTTGGGTGATTTTTTTTTATAAAGCATGAGCTTGTAAAATATAATAATTTCCGGTGTTAAAAAAATCATCAAAACTCATCATCATAATCGGTATACCTGCACCATAATGATGATAATGATGATGATAACGTTGATAATAAAGATAATGATAATAGTAGAACTATCAATGATGATAGTAACAATAAGTATGATGATGATAATAACGATAAGGATAAAAATAACAATGATAATGATAGCAATAGTAGTAATGCTAATGATTGTGATAATAATAATGATAATGATGATAATAACAATAATCATAATAAAATTGATACTGAAGATAACAGCATTAACAACACGACATTAACACTAATAACAACAATAATGGCAATAACAATGATAAAAAATTGATAGCAATATCCACAACACATTGGACAGACCTAATGTCGTCTTATCATATGTGAAATTTAGATTAATTCCCACTTGTCTTTTTTCCGCCAGGTTCAAGAAAAAAATACCCAGAAAGATATTATAATAAGGTTTCTTGCATCCCTCGGTGATAAGTACGAACAGCTAACCTTGTTGTTTCTGGGAACCGGTTATATAGCAAGGTATTTTGTTAACAATTGTGTATTTTCTCTTATTATATTTACTTTTATCTGTATCTTGGGGGAAAAAATAATTTCGAAGAAAACATATCATAAATGTTTAAGGTATTCTGGAAATATCGGCATACTCTAGGGATACGTGGATACTCATTATTGCGAAGAAATATTTATTAAACAACCAAGATATTACATGATTGAAGGGATAAAAGTAATATATTATAATAATTTATAACAGATCAAATAAAACTACCGATGAAAAATAACTTAGGTTAGGTATTTTCGTTCTTTCTCTTGTTAAAATCTATTCACTTTTTGGCATCCATTCAACTTCTGGCGCAGTTGCATTTTATTGCTTTACATTGATGTATACACTGGAGTCAATATGATGACGTCATCTTCTTTTATGTGTCTATGTGGTTATAGAAGCATTTTATACTGTTGTTGCTGGGCTGTTTGTTGCTGTAGTTACATTGTACGTCTACTTTTGTTGTTCAATAATATCTTAAACTGACCTTCCCTGTTGTTCCATTACTGCTAGTATTTTTGGTTTGCGTTTAATATCATTTTGTATTTACGGATGTACCATATTAATAGCTATAGTGATAACAATAAGACCCATTTCCGTTACTGTTACTGCTTTCATATCTACTGTTGTTTTCCCATTTTTACTGATATTATAGTCAAAATGCATATCATATGAGGCATAACTACATATATACTTTTCCACTCGTACATTTATCAACTTCAACTGGACACTTGCTCGCTGTTGCAAATGTCATCTGAACTCCAATCCTTAAAGAAATAAAAGAACTCTAGAACCTTTAACAAACACTTTTTCCTACACTAAAGGCCGGCAGATTTCAACACTATCCCGTTACAGATAACGGCTAACCTTGCATCGCCTTTATTTCGGTTCCCTATACACAATCGAAGTAGATATTAGAATATGGGCGTTGTCCTCTTTTAGTTAGAAGTATCAGATATATTTTACATCTATCACATTGGTTTACCGCATAAGAACGTAAGAACAGCAAGAATAAACGCAACAACGACTCAAACAGAGAGGGAATTATTTGTTTTCCATCATCTGGAATGAATAATAAACATCTCGAACACACACTGTAAATTGGTTACGATGTATTGATTTCCTCTCGACGTCCCCTTTTTTCCAGCCTAAGCATTCACTTATCCTATATTAAGCTTGAGTATATATGCATTGTTTTACGTACGCGACTATTTTTTTTCATTGCTCGGAACAATAGCGAGGCGACGGTGTCAATGCACCGCCTCGGCGCTAGACAATAGGAATGAAATTAAGCTAATCTTGAATGATCTTTTCTTTTCTTTTTTTCTTCTTAATCCTCTCTGTCAATATCGTTAATATGTTATAGGGATTACCTAATGCACTTATCACCATTGCTTTTAGCGCCTTAATATTAAGTGGGTATGGTGATTGGAGTGAAAACATATGTGTGAGCCACTGAAAACAAGGCGGTTCGCTTTTAAAAAGATGGGGTTTTGACTCTTTCGATAAAACGCTGTGTTTTGCATAATTCTATGCTTCTACTGATCTCTGCCATATCTGCTTCTCGCTATCTATCTATTTTTTATATCTTCATCATCCCCTTTTTTCTGTACCATATCTCTCTTTCTAGATGTATATGATGCAGATCTATATGTATGCGTGTGTGTGTGTGTGTGTGTGTGTGTGTGTGTGTGTGTGTGTGTGTGTGTGTGTGTGTGTGTGTGTGTGTGTGTGTGTGTGTGTGTGTGTGTGTGTGTGTGTGTGTGTGTGTGTGTGTGTGTGTGTGTGTGTGTGTGTATGTGCGTGTGTGTGTGTGTTTGTGTGTGTGCAAACGTATATCTACATATATGTATATATGATTATATATATATATACGAATATATATATATATGAATATATATATATATATATATGAATATATATATATATATATATATTATATATATATATATATATATATATAATATATGTAATATATATATATATTTATTTATATATCTATGTATATACAAACATAATTTACTCTTGCACATATTCTTGTAAAAATAATGACTAGCTCTACCTTATGACTTGGTTATTCCTTTATCGAACGAGGAAAAAAATATTAATTAAGTTACGCACTTTCACTTGTTTTGAAATTCATATTCTCAAATACTCAAGCTAAAACAAGTCTGTTTACAAGTTCCTTCTAATTGTTTAACATCTTGAAACTGATTTTGCAAATACTGATATTTTCGTTGTAATCGAGCAGCCATTAAAATTCAACGATGCACTTTTAAGATCAAAATATATTTCCCGCGAACATCTCCGATCTTAATTAAACAAATATCAGTTGTGGAGTCTAAAAGTATGAGGGAAAATATAAGGCAGTTTTGATTACTGAGTATAATGACATGAAATAAATCCAAATGCATGATTCTATCGATAACGACATGTTAGAAAGGAGTTATAAATGATTGCTTGTTATTAGTTGTGGTATAGACTTTTTTTTTCAGTTAAAGAAATTATGATGTGAATTACGACATGATATATGAAAAAGAAACACAAGACGCTACTCAAGATTACGCATACATGTAATTACAATATTACGATAAGACTAATATAAAATCACTGTAATTCGAATAAAGAAAATCACAATACATTATTTTAAAGGTTCTGAAGAGGCATAGATTTGAGCGTGAAAGTATAATAGCTGGTAAGAATTTGTTTTACATTCATCCTCTCAGTTCACAGTGATGCTTTTTCTTTTTTTGTCTTTGCCTTGACATGCAATACATGCAAACTCTCGGTGTGCAAGAGAAAAGAGGTTCAGTTTTGTGATAATCGTGTGAGGTTTCAGCTCTCTACTAGAAACTGGATTTTACCTCTCACAAAAAAAAAGAAAAAAAAAATCGTCTCAATCGATCTTCTATCAATATTTGTCCATGCATTTATTATGAACATAACCTCCATCCTTAAAGCCACACACTAAACACGCCATCGCACTACCTCAAAAAATTACCATGAAATTTGATACCTTCTCTGCTAATTAGGTTTTAATCATTTCACACGTGGGTTCACCGCAGGATCTTAATAATCGACTTCAACTGCAGCTCATCCCGAAGAGAAAATCATGTGTTATTTTATTAATAGTACATGATGTTAGTCATAGCTCAACCATACTAGTCATGCACATTGGATTAGAGTAATTAAATTGATTCTAGATGATACATTAATCTCTGGGAGGATCGTTCGCTGTGGTATTGATGTGTGATTAGTGTCTGATTAATAAGTGCGAGGGTCTAATGTAAAAACACTGGTTTATTAAATGGGTGAGTCTGCGTTGCTGCTTCGCTCTCTCCCTCTCTAAATATATGTACCTATCTATCTCTTTCTCTATATATATGTACCTATCTATCTCTTTCTCTATATATCTATCTTCTTGCTCTCTCTCTCTCTATCTATCTGTCTGTCTATCTCGTCCCCCCCCCCCCTCTCTCTCTCTCTCTCTCCCTCTTTCTCTTTCTCTCTCTCTCTCTCTCTCTCTCTCTCTCTCTCCCTCTCTCTCTCTCTCTCTCTCTCTCTATATATATATATATATATATATATATATATATATATAGATCTCTCTCTCTCTCTCTCTCTCTCTCTCTCTCTCTCTCTCTCTCTCTCTCGCTCTCTCCATCTATTTTTAAACCCTCCCCCCGTCTCTCGAGCCCTCTCCACATCTTTCCACCCACCTCTCCTTCCTTCTCTTCCACTCCCTCCCTCCCTTCCCTCCTCCCTTCCTCCACTCCCTCCCTCCCTCCACCCCTCCACCTTCTCTTTCCCACCAGCACAGCCTTCAGCACACAGTATATACCGTCTCTCTCCAGGCAACTCACGCCCCTTGGGTTTTATGCACTCACTTCCTTTTTAACTCCTCCCCGTGAGTGACGTCCGTGAGTACGTACATGAGGGGGATAATGGGGCGAATATTACAAGCAATTCAGTCTACTTCTCTTCGGTCAGGAGTGAAGGGAGGGGGGAGAAGGGGGAGATAAGGAAAGATGGGGAGAGAGAGAGAGAGAGAGAGAGAGAGAGAGAGAGAGAGAGAGAGAGAGAGAGAGAGAGAGAGAGAGAGAGAGAGAGAGAGAGAGAGAGAGAGAGAAGAGAGAGAGAGAGAGAGAGAGAGAGAGAGAGAAGGGGGGCGAACGAAGAGGTCGGGGAGGAGGTGGGTAAAGAAAGAGAGAAAGAAAGAAAGAGAGAGAGAGAGAGAGAGAGAGAGAGAATAAGAAGTGAGAGGGGATGTATGGGGGAGATTTGGGGATAAGATTTTAGTGTGGAGGGGAACGAGAAAGATGATGGGTTTATGAGAAGGAGAGATGGGGTAATAGCAGATGGGGGGGGGGGTAGAGAGAGAGAGAATGTGTGCGTCAGTTAGTAAGCGAGTGAGTGAGAGAGGTAGACAGAGAAAGAGAGAGAGAGAGAGAGAGAGAGAGAGAGAGAGAGAGAGAGAGAGAGAGAGAGAGAGAGAGAGAGAGAGAGAGAGAGAGAGAGAGAGAGAGAGAGAGAGAGAGAGAGAGAGAGAGAGAGAGAGAGAGAGAGAAAGAAAGAGAGAGAGAGACAGAGAGACACAGACAGACAGAGAAACCCATAAAGACAGAAAATAGAGAAAGTTAGAAAGATATAGATAGATAGATAGATAAACAGACAGACAGATAGATTAATAGACACATAGATAAAGAGATGCAGTCGTAGACACACCAACGGCGCTGCGAGAACCCAAAACGAAGTTACGCTTCACGTGACCAAACATCCAACTTGACCTCTCCAGAAACCCAGGGAGGTCAGCCTCAAATCGAGTCTAGTCGTCACCTCGCTCAGGAC
>BOPN01000136.1:192938-195438 GCA_017312705.2 Penaeus japonicus
GGGAAGGATGAGGAGGGGAGGGCAGGAGGGGTTGGCGGAGGGGAGGAGGGGGAAGGATGAGGAAGGGAGGGGAGAAGGGAAAAGGATGAGGAGGGGAGGGGAGGGGAGGGGAGGAGTGGGAAGGATGAGGACAAGGCGAGGGAGATAGGGGAGGATGTGCAGGCTCACGTAGAAGGAATAGGCACGGGGTAGAGACGAGAGAGAAATTAGGTAGGTAGGTAGGTAGGTAGATAGGTAGATAGGTAGGTAGGTAGGTAGATAGGTAGATAGGTAGGTAGGTAGGTAGGTAGGTAGGTAGGTAGGTAGGTAGGAGAAGAAAAGTGAAGATACAAATTAAAAAATAAATGTAAACAAGGAAGAAGAGTAAACAAAGACTTGAAAGATAAGAAGGAAGCTACAGGGGAAAAAACTAAACAATGTAGACACTAAAGAAAGAACGAAAGAATTAAGAAAGAAAACGAAAGGGAATGAGACCGAAGCATAATTTTTTTTTTTCGAAACTCCACCAAAAAAAGCGGATTTCATACCGAATCGCATTCCCCTTAGCGTGCCGTGGGAGACCTGTTGATTGAGACCCGAGGAAAGGAACACGTCATTTGTTGAACACGTTTTGCCGTCACGTGATCCCGGTGGTGGGTATGGGTGGGTATGCGGGGGTGAGGGGGGACTTAATTAATTTCGAATGTTTTATTATTTTTTGTTGTTGTTGTTGTTGTTGTGGGTTATATTGTTATTATTGTTTTAATTGTTTTTTTTTTTTACTTTCTTTTCGTTTTAGTGTTATTTTGGGTAACGTTTTGATTGAGTCTAGTTACGTTGATTAGTATTTTTGTAGCTGCGAATAGTAATGATATTATTATCATTGCGATTATTATTATCATTATTATTGCTATTGTTATTACTTTTATTAGTATTGTTATTATTATCATTATTATTATCATCATTATTATCATCATCATTATCATTATTATCATGATCAGCATTGTAATTCTTGATACCACCACCATCACCACCACGAAAACAACACAGCCAATTGGCAAGGATATGAAAAAAAATATATATGTATATATATACACATATATACATATATATACATATATACAGTATATACATATACATATATATATATATATATTATATATATATGTACATATATATATATATAAATGTATATATATATATTTTTTTTTTTTTTCAACCTACAAGTAGCCGGGCCGCCTCGTGCATATAGCCCACACACACACACACACACACACACACAAATATATATATATATATATATAGATATATATATATATATATATATATAGATATATATATATATATATATAAAACGACCAAAATATTCCAATTCTTGACACAAGACAGACAGGATCCCACGGTCGTCCTGCTGGGCAAGGCTGGGCATGGGCAGGCCGCATTAAGGGACTTCTGTGCAGCCTTACCGAGGGAAGGCCCGTCGGAAGGGTGGGTAGGATGAAGGATGGATGGGGAGGGAGGGGGTGGGTGGTTGGTAGGGTAAATGTGGGATGGGTGGGAGAGGGAGGGTTGCGTAGGTAGAGTGAATGGGGTTGGGGGGGGAGGGTGGGTGGTTGGTTGGGTAAATGGGGGGATGGGGATGAGGGTAAGAGTGGGTGGTTGGTAGGGTAGATGTAGATGAGGGGGGAGAGGGAGGGTTGCGTAGGTAGGGTGAATGGGGTTGGGGGTAGGAGATGGGTTGGGGTTACCGCTGAGAAGAGGGGAAATGGGAAAGGGGGGTGAAGGGAGTAGTGGGACAGGGGGTGAGGAAGGGCGAGGAGTAGTAGGTGGGCATAAGGGTGAGATGAGGTGAGTGTGTGGTGGGCATGGGGGGGGGGGTGGAACTCGGTTGGTGGTGGCAGGTAGGGAGGAAGGGGGCTTGGGAAGGACGGTGGAAATGCCTTAAAAATTCAGGGGCTTTGTCGAGGCTTGGATGTTAGGATAGTTATATTTTCCTAAAAGAAAAGATATAATTCATGTGTACATTTTTGTCTGTATGTTTTTTATTAATGTTTTTACTTCCACAATGAAATAAATGTATTTATAATTGTTTTGGTTATGTATGTATGTGTATATATGCTTAAACTTTATATGTAAATATGTAACTCTGTGTATACATCTCTTTATGACTGTTTATTGAAGCTCAGACATAATTTTATTTACTGCGAAACCCCTGACAGGTGCCATTCACCCCAGGAATTTGCAGTGATGGATTGCTGTCATTTGCCATCGCATAAAAAGTCGTATCATGTTGGTTAGATGATACTAACATGGATCATACCATCATTACTTTGTTATTTGTCAATGGCAGCTTCAAGTGGGAGACACGCCCAGGTGAGGCTCTTGTCGTGTGTCTGATAAGTTGCAACTGACTATCAAATTTGCATAAGGTAAGGAGCAAACCCAAGTGACACGGGAGTAAACAAAGCGGTGTGCTGCCTCGCCGCTGCTCAAACAAGGGTCACACTTCACTTGGAGGAGG
>BOPN01000136.1:197938-212938 GCA_017312705.2 Penaeus japonicus
TAAAGGAACAACTAAAATAAATGAATTAAAAAAACACGATACGAATGGGTCATGTTTCTGACAAATCAAGAATGGATTGGAGCGCAACATGTTGCACTACGAAGCCCATATTGCCAAGTGGCTTTGGTTGCACGAGACGGGGTGGTGTGGGCGGGGATAGGAGGGAGGCAAGGAAGGAGAAAATAGAAAGATACGAAGGAGAAACAGGAAAAGGGCAAGAAGAGAGAGCGAGAGAGTGGGGGAGGGAGAGGGGGGTGGGGAATCATACAGACAGACAGAAACAGAGACAGAGAAAAAAAAGAACAGAGAGGTGGGTGAAACACCTCGAGGCATTATGTTAACGCTATTACCTGGGAGTTATAGCCTGTCGATTCGGATTATCTCCTGTCCTATTGTGCGACGGAAATAGGTTACACGCTCAATATCCACGTCTGGTGGCGTCCTGCGTTGGAGTTATTTAGTGTTTTTTTTCACTCCCACACACACACGCACATAAACTAGCACATGTGCATACATACTCATGCACGTTCATACACATACACCACATACGTATAGGTATGTAAATACAACTGTAGATAAACACAGATATACATGCGCAAACGCATCCCCCCCTTCGCGCGCGCACACACACACACACACACACACACACACACACACACACACACACACACACACACACACACACACACACACACATGCAACTTGATGTAAAAGTGTCCCTTGCAAACCACTACCATTGACTGAGATAACCAAGAGTGTTTGCTGATAAGTCTGTAAGTGAATGATTAATCGACTTATTAATTTGATATCGGGGCGTGAATATAGCTAATTGGGACAAATGTAGATAAAGGTATAATTAAGACAGACGAACTTCGCACCGCAAGTGATGTAATCAACTCGTTTGAGATGACATCTTCGTGGGAATTACACGACTGTCTGTGATGCTGGAGGAGATTCGATCGAAACTCGTCAATCACGTGTCTGTTATTACGATATGTAGTTAATCAGCCTCCCCCCTCCCTCCTCCTCCTATATTAAATTATCTATCCTGGGGCGTGATCGAATCCCTACGACCGGCGATTGGGTGAACAGGTGATTGGCACTTTACTAGGGATAGATTGGGCGTGTCTCTCGGAGATGAACCCTTTTGGAGTGGCCCTTTCGAGGTGGACATATGTCGAGTGGTACTTCGGGATTGATAGATTTGGAGTGGGATTTGGAGGCGAACAGATTGCTGATGTCATTTCAAGATGAATAGATTTCGAGTGGCGCTTTGTGATGGAGAGATTTCGAGTGCCACTCTTAAGGTGAACCAGATTTTGAGAATGATTATATATTGGCTTATTGATTTTTTACCCGCTGGATATATTTTAGGGGATTAACTTCTTTTGGTTCTAATGTTGTCATTGGAAGTCTATCATTGTGATTAGTTATATTTTCTGCATATATGTATATATATATATATATATATATATATATATATAACCAAACCGTGCATATTGTTGCTTTTCACTTTTATATCAGATTTTACAATCATTTCATGCCAATTAACACTGCAATCGTCGAAACCACTAACTTCCCACACCTCGCACTCGGGTCGCAACACGTTCAGACATGTAGGGACGAGCCATCGACCTGTGATGGATACGGCCGATACGGGAGCGATAAGGGGACGCCTCTATCCGTCTTCATTAGTCGCTGACGCCGCATTGCTGTCCGGTCTGTGCGGTCTACTATCCGGTTTGCCTCGTCTGCATTGCTAGGGAGAAAGGGAGGCGGAGGCGGAGGGAGAGGGAGAGAGAGAAACAGATATATATATATCATAAAACCGTCTAGTGGCCCCCCTCCCCCTCCCTCCCTCCCTCCCCCGCCTTCCTCGGACACTTGGCATCTATCGCTTCAGTGACGTGGGAAGTGGCATGACAGTGACACTATGGACTAAAAGGATGATAGTAATGTGAATAATAACAGTGATAAGGATAGTAACGATCCTGATAGTACTAATGAATAATGATAACTGAATTATATAGGAAAGTAAGGATTGTTATTGTTATCGATGATAATGATAATGAGAATAATAAAAAGTTGTAGCCAGAGGATAACCATTACATTGTAACAATGGCAATAGCAATGGAAAGAATGACAATAAACGTATTAGTGATGATGATATTGATAATAGTAAAGATAGTAAGATGAATCGATAAAAAAAAAAACGTAGAGCAAAATCGGGGTCCGGAGGAGAGAGAGGCGGTGGCGTCGTGGCGATCCGACCCGCTTTAATTAGCGTTCGGTGGCGTCGGCGGCGGTCGGGTTGTCGGGTGTGTGTCTGTCGGGTGGTGCCGCTATCGGCCGAAGGGGACCCCGCCTTGCCTTTATGGGCCTGGGAAGATAGATAGCGCGGGTGATAGCGACACTGCGGAGGGGCGTGGGGCGAGGTGATGGGGGGGGGGGGGGGGACGGACAGGAGGTGTGCGGGAGGTTGCGGACGAAGCTTGAGAGGGGGAGGGGGAGGGGGAATGATGGCCTCCATTGGTGTCGTTTTGTTCGTTCATCTCTGCATCTGGTTATTATCACTTACTATATATTCGCGTACCCCAGCTCCCCCTCAACACTCCCATATATATTTCTCTCTCTTTCTCTCTCTCTCTCTCTCTCTCTCTCTCTCTCTCTCTCTCTCTCTCTCTCTCTCTCTCTCTCTCCCCCCCCCCCCCCCCCCCCCCCCCCCCCCCCCCCCCCCCCCCCCCCCCCCCCGTCTCTGGGTGTGTTCCGGCGATCCGTGCGATGATGAGGCCGATATGCACGACACGCCATAAAGAAGGCGGCGCGATCGGCGATTCTCGGAATGGCGACGGAGCGACGTGGAAGCGTGTCGCCGCGCCTGGGAGGGGAGGGGGACGGAGGGGGGAGAGGGGGTAATAGGGCTTTTAGTCTCGGGGTTTTGGTGATTCTGCCAATGGGTGGGCGGGGCGGAAAGGATGTGTGCACACACACACACACACACACACACACACACACACACACACACACACACACACACACACACACACACACACACACACACACACACACACACACACACACACACACACACACACACACACACACACACACACTGGCCTGTGATTGAAGCCATGAGAAGCTGTCAAAAAAATCAAGTGATGATTTTGCAAATTAAAGGGTAAGAAGATCAAGCAAGTGGCCATTAATTGAGAAGTCAGTGGTCACGCGACCGAGGCAGGAGTCCCCCCCCCCCCACACTTTCACACTTCACCGTTTGCCGGCCCACCCCCGTGTCCCGACTCTCTCTCTCTCTCTCTCTCTCTCTCTCTCTCTCTCTCTCTCTCTCTCTCTCTCTCTCTCTCTCTCTCTCTCTCTCTCTCTCTCTTTCTCTCTCTCTCTCTCTCATACTCTTTCTCACCCTCTCTCACTCTCTCTCCCCTCTTTCTGCCCCCCTTCTATCTCCCTCTCTCCCTTTCTCTCGCCCTCATGCTCACACTCTTGTATGAGCATGAGGGTGGTCATCATCTCATCATCTATCTCTCATCCTCTCCTATCTCCACCCTTCTTTCACTCCCCCTTTTCTCTTCCTTTCTCCACAAGCCTCCTCCTCTCCTATTCCACACGTTCACCCTCCGTCTCCACTTCCTCTCCCTTTCTGTCTCCTTCTTTCCCTCTCTCTCTCTTCCTCTTACACCCTTCTTTCCTTCCCCAGCCTCTCTCTCCTCCCTTCTTTTCCATCCCACTCCCTTTCCCTCGTTGCATCGCACTCATACTGGACTCTGGTTGCAAGTTTGCAATCCGACAGCCCACCCCCACCCCACCCCACCCCACCCACCCCCATCGATCAGGGGTTATAGGCCCTAGTAACGGCTGATGTCCGTATGCAAATGAGGAACGATGTCTTGTAGTTTTATCGTCCGTGTATGTACGATTGTGTGTTCTTGTGTTTGGTTTGGTGGCTTTAGAGGTAGGGGATGGGGGGAGGGGGGCAGTGGGGCTGGGAATAGGGGATTGGGGGAGTATTGCAAGAAAGGAGAGAGGATGGAGGGAAGGGAAGGTGGGAAGCTGTTTTTTTTATCTGATATTTATTTATATATTTTTATAGTGTGCCGGAAGTGTATGTTTTTTTTTTTTTTTTTTTTTTTTAAGGGGGGGGTCGGCCGTGGAAAGTGGGGGTAAAAAACTTTTTATTTTGGGGGCGAAAGTAGTTGATGACTTTTTTGAGAGAAAGATGTTTCGCCTTGGGAGGGAAGGCTAACCTTTTTTTTCTTGAATATTTTTTGAGAATGTTTCCGAGTATTTACTTTTTCAACTATGTCCGATTCAGAATTTAAAAAAAAGTCTGGTTTTCAGTATCAATTGTATGTGTTCCTTTTGTATTGGTTATTTATCTCTTTTATGTTAAGTATATGCCCTTTTTCATTCACTTCACCCTTTTATATAGGGCATGTGTCTCCTTTATATAGGGCGTGTGCCTCCTTTAAAAAGGGCGTGTGTCTCCTTTATATAGAGTATGTGTCTCGTTTATATTAGGTACTGGTATGTATCCCTTTTATATTTATTTTTTTTTATATAAGGTATCTGTTCTATATAGTGTTTGCGTTCATTTTATATTGTATACGTGTTCATTCTATATAGTGTGTGTGTTCATTTTAAATAGGATAAGTGTTCATTTCATATCAAGTATGTGTTCATTTAATGCAGGGTATGTGTCGCTTTTACATAGCTTATATGTATACGAATGGTAAGCTTCATGTAGCGTATGTTTGATTTTTATTTATGGGGTATGTGCCCTTCTTATGTTGGGCATGTTTCCTAATACACGAACCCTTAAAAAGCAGATTAATGAACTGATTGGTTTGCATGCGTCCTTTGTACACGCGTGTGTGTTCGTGTGCATGTGTGCTTGTGCTTACACTCTGTCAGGCAGTGTTGTGAATAAACTTCATAAACTTGTGGATTTAAGAGAAAAAAGATAAGAAATTTGTTTGGAATGTTTACTGAAGATAAAGCGTTACAAAGGCTGCCATGTGTAGTACTTAATAAGAAGGATTTTTTTCCTCCATTGCATTTAGTATGTAAATGAGGTTGATTGCAAGGAGCCTGATTGCAAAGTGTGCAAGTTAGGCATTGAAGTCGCGATCTCATAGGTCGGTTGATGAGGGAGGGAGGGGGGAGAAGAGAAGGGTGGTGTAGGATCCTCCTTTCGCTAATGAGAACCTTTTTTTTATATGCAATGACCTCATTATACGTATCGCAGGGTGGATGAGGTGTTGCGATTGCACGCGTCGACGTGTTTACGGCGATCCGAAAATTAGGGGGAAAAAACAGGAAAAAAGAGAGAGAAAAAAGTTAAACTTAGATTGCACGCCCCTGTTGAACATGGTCCTCAAACGCCCACGCCTCGAGGACTCTGGCGCCCATTGGGGAGAAGAATGGGCGGGGGCGCGAGCTGATGTTGGCGAGAAGTTTGTTTGTCTGTTTGTCTGTGGTTTGGGGTGTGTTTGGTTGTAAGGTTGAGGGTGTATGTTGGAGTGGTGGGTGGTTGGTTGTACGCATGTGGGTGTATATGTGTGTGTATGTATGTATGTATGTATGTACACATGTAAGTGTATGCATACATGATCTCAAATAATACTCTCAAGCTCCCCCTTTGAGCTTTCACACACCTTAAAAAAGTCTTGTCAGCTGCCATCAAAGAGCACTTACCGACCGAGCCAACGACCCCCAAGGGACAAAGACAGGTAGTTCAGTGTTCATATTGAATAAGGTATGAATAAGGATTAGATAATTTCGCAAAACAAGATGGTTGATTTTATGAATGAGAATGAATAATTCCACAGGTGCTTAGTTATTTGAATGAGGATGGATCATTTCACAAAGTTAGATGGATGTGATTATTTGAATGAGAAAAAAAAACAGATGAAGAATTATTTTGATTAGATTGTATAATTCTTAAAGCAGGAGGGATGACTGTGTGACTTTGCAATTTTGCAAGATTATCCTTATCTTTTCAATCACACTTTTTTTTTCTCTCTCTTCAGTCAGTCTTTGTCATTTTGGAATCTCACGTCGGTATCTCACACACATCTTCTGAAGTGACTGGACGAAACGATCGGAAATGTTAAAGTGAAGTGTGAAGTGAAGAGAACGGAGAAGAGACACGACGTAATACCTTCGTTGAGTGTGGGGGTGGGTGGGGCTGGGGGATAGTGGGGGTATGGGGGCGTGGGAACATGACACTTCTGTGGGGCGTCACTGGTTCAGGTCTGCTTAGTGTCATTTGCTTTGTTGATTTTATACCTTGTCTGTTTGCTTATTATTTCTTCTTCTTTTCCTTCTTCTTTTTCTTTTCTTTTTCGTCTTTTCCTTCTTATTCTTCCTCTTCATTTCCTTCTTATTCTTATTCTTTCCCTTCTTCTTTTTCTTTTCTTTTTTCTTCTTTTCCTTTTTCTTCTTCCTCTTCATTTCCTTCTTCTTTTCCTTCTTTTTTTCTTCTTCTTCTCATTCGTCTTCTTCGTGCTCTTCTTTTTCGTCTTCATCATCATCTTTTCTTTTTTTGTAATTTTATATTTCCTTTGTTTTACTTTCTTTCCAGATTTTTTCCCATTTTGTTGATACTTCAGCATGTCTCGTCGCAGCGTCATTTGCATACATCTATTTTTAGATTATATATTTGTCTGTATCTACTTGACGGGCAAGGATAGATTATATAGTACGTCTTCAAGAACAAGAACACAAAAAAATATAATTATGACTTTTCGTACGTGCCAAAGATAGCAAACATTGCTATCGTGTTTGTAATTTTAATAACGTTTGCATTTTTTGTCACAATTATGCAAATGAACTGGGGATTTTCCATGCAAATTATTATTACTATTTGATTCTGTTGATCATAGCGAATCGCATGTGATTGCATGTTTGCAATACAGTTCATATTTTATTTTAGATTTAACGCGAGTTGTTTTATATTGCAAAATGGACTTTTTATGTAGTCTTATGTAGATCCACTCCTGTGTTTGCCTTTTCGATAGAATAGGTTTGCTAGAGATTCTACCACCGTCATCGTCATCATCATCACCATCACCATCACCATCACCATCACCACAGCCACTGCCACCACCACCATCATTGTTTTTTAAAGATAAGTGGGATAATAAAGTTGATGACAGGACTAACAACAACGATAATGAGTAATCTCGGTTATGATAGTCAGTGGTTATGATGATCATGCTGACTTGACGACATGGTTAATGGAAGTGTTAATTTTTATTATCATTGTTGATTTTCGTTTTATTTTTGATTATTATTGCTATTGTTATTATTATCATCTTCACTATCATTATTATTGATTATTATGTGGGTATTGTAAGATTATTATTATTATGAGGATGATGATGATGACGATGTTAAGATTATTATTATCATTATTATTATTATTATTAGTGGTTGTTGTAAGAGTATTATTATTATTTCTGTAGTAGTTGTAGTGGTAGTTAAAATAGCATAATTATCGATATCCTTATCATCTTCACCCCCACTGTGGAATCCTTATCTCAGACGCTGAAAATGGGGGTGGGGTGGAGGGGGGAAAACACATGGTGATGAGTTTTCCAGGAACACGTAGATTAAGTAGGAGTCAAAGGATCTGTATGCCGCTCTCTAAGGACTCTTCGATAGGCCTAGACCCTCTCTTTCTCTACCTCTCTTCCTCTCTTTCTCTCTCTTTCTCTCTCTCTCTCTCTCCCCCCTTCGTCCCCGTGCGTGCGAGGCGCTGGTTGCCTCATCAGCTGCGTAGACTCCAGGCACTCGCACTCACTCACAAGGAGGTGCTTGGACCAGGGTTGCGTGAGTGGTGGTGATGTGTGTGTGTGGGGGGGGTAGATTAGGGGAGGGTCGAGATGTAGGTTAGGCCTGGCTTGTAGAGTGAGTGAGTTTGCGGTGTAATGTTGGGTTGGGAGGTAGTGGGGTGAGGGTTATGGCTCATGACATGCGGAAGCCTCACGCATGTACGCACACACACGCACACACACACACACACACACAAACCAACCAGCAAGTACACGCACAAGCCCAAACAAGCACAAGTTGCACGTAACACAGAGCCATAAAGTAACATTCATAAGCAATGTCGCCATCTGGAGTCAAGACCATCATAGTAGGCCTATGTGGATGAACGAGAACGAGAATGAGAGGGTCATCGCCATAAGGACATAAGGACATAAGGTTGTATAGTCATCTTGAGAAATAAACGGGAAGAGTCTCCCCATGTGATCAAATTTCTAATCATAAAACTTGCTCATTTTTGTGAATGATTCTAAGAAAGAAGTTTAGATAAAAGATAAAAAACATGACTCTACGCCAACTTCGTTTATCAGAAATCTTTTCTAACCTTCCTCGGGTTGATCTCAGTTTCTTTCTAACAAATCTTCTAACAAATCATTGATCCTTCATATATTTGATTCTATCTTCCATAATCGTTCCTAATAACCTCCATCCTTTAATACCACCATAGGGGAATGATCGCGATATTTTTTTTTTCTTTTTCACCTCATTAAAAAGGAAGCCGGAAGATTACCCTTTGGGATAATGAAGCCATTAAATTCTAATTAGTTGTTTAATGGCCTCTTCGTCGACACCTTTGGAGCTTCGATAATGTTATTTTATGAAAGCTATAGGGTTTATTAAGGGACACGGGCTTCATTAGGTCTTTGATGGTGGCGTGCTGGTGGTGGGCTCATATAGGCTTCTCTTATGTGTCAGGGAGTTGCGGTGCTGGGACTGGCCATGGCGTCATATTCCAGATTCCAAGTAAAGTCATAGTCCACATTTTAAGTGTTGGAATATTCCAGATTGTGAGGCATTTGTCGTTGACAATGGACGGTTAGGTAATGTAGGCACAGTAGACAGACAGGGCAAACATACATACATACATATATATAAACAGACACATACACAAACAGACAAAAACAAACGGATAAAGAGGCAGACAGACCTAATAAACAGACACTTTAACTGAAACAGAAACAATCAGATAAACAGACAGACAGACCTGCAAATTGTAACGTCAATCGTCCGATTGTTATCACTAGATGTTGATTTTACGAATCATTACACACATACACACACTTGTATGTATGTACACATATATATAGGCTATATTACGCTTTTCTCGCATCCGATTTAACCCGAATATATCAATGACGCGCGAGTGAAATTATGTTTTGATATATCTAGGCAATTTATGAGCATCAAATTAAAACTAGGGTAGTCGTTATTGTTATTATGATTGCTATATAGCATCATAAATATCATGATAATGATCATTTATGCCATTAGCGCTGCCCGCGTTGCAACTGCGGTTGTTGCTACTTTCATCATTCCGAACGATGGAGTGCGATTCCACACATGCAAAAGCGGATAAACATATGTACGTACATGCACGCATGCATATGATTATATATCCGTATATATAAAGTGTATACACATATGCACAAACACACACACATATGAATAATTATAAGTCTGAGAGAGAGAGAGAGTGTGTGTGTGTGAGGGAGGGGATGTATGTGTGTGCGCACACGCACACACACACACACACACACACACACACACACACACGTGTGTGTGTGCGTGCGAGGACGTGTGCGTTTGTATGTACGTATAAGATTATAAACAGTGTTCCTGTAATTTCCCCTTCATTACCCAACATTATCTACTCAGGCCGCTCATGAAAGTGACCCGGAATACAGCCCTTGTAACTTCTCTCCCCAGGGCGTCCTGGGCGTGGGTGGGCGGAGGAGTGGGCTGGTGTATCGCTAAATATGTCAACACAGAATGAGGGCTGTTTGTGTGCTTTCGGGAGGACCAATTGCCTGGTCATTGGGAGGGAGGAGGGAGAGGGGGTGGGAGGGATCCCGCCTAAATAAATAACCTACCTATTGTGGTTGGTGTAATTCCCCTTCCGCTCTCTCTCTCTCTCTCTCTCTCTCTCTCTCTCTCTCTCTCCCTCTCTCTCTCTCTCTCCCTCTCTCCCTCTCTCCCTCCTCTCCTCTCCGTTTCCCTTCCGGTTTCATCCAATCCCTCCTCTCCTCCTCCTCTATCCCTCCTCTCCATCCATCCATCCATCCATCCACTCCCATCCCCTCACACTCCTGAGCTTCAGCCAGCTCTGGGACTGTCCTTCACTCTCAATATCCCTGCATATATGTCACGTGACTGCCCTACCCCCCTCCTCCCCAGTCCCCTGTTCCCCTACCCACCTTCTACCCCGCCCCTACCCTTCTGCTAGCCACGTTTGGTGGGCGTTTCCTGTGCTCATGATTGCTACTGTTGCTATTTTAGTTCTTTTTATTAAATTTGTAGACGCTATTTTTATTATGGGTATATGGAGCTTCGTTTTCAGTATAGATATAGCATGCATTATTCATTTCGTTGCATGGATCTCAGTTGCGTCTTCCTCCGAGGAATAACTTTGCAACTACAACCAATTATTGGGTTTTAATATCGTTATGCATTGTGTAGCTATTATTATTATTATTACCTTATTATTATTAGTAGTAGTAGTAATAGTTGTAGTAGTATTAGTAATATCATTATAATATTAAGGAGGAAGTGTGAGTGATTCGGCCCCGCTTGTATTACCGTGGAGAGGGTTCTGCGTAGGTGTACACTGACAACCAGACGATGTTGTCAACACAGCGCTGCCAGGACACTATGACGACTTACTCCCTTCCCCTCCCTCTGCCCACTCCCCCCGACTCTCCCCTCTCCTCTCCCACCCCCACTTCATTCTCCCCTCACCCTCTCACTCTCCCCTCCCCCCTTCGCTCTCCCCATTCCTCCCCTACTCCACTGTCCCCCTCCCCCACTCCCCCCTACCCTTCTCGTGCTAGACTCCAGGAAGTGGAGAAAGAAAATGATATCCAACAATGTTTTTAATTTTTCACTTTCCAACAGAAGAAAGCAATGAGTATTAAAGAGGGAACACTGTCGAGCGATCGGATGCTTCACGTATTTCTCTGATTGTTCGAGTCCTTCTCTGCAACGTCGTTGGGGAGTGAAAAGAGTGTCATAGCTCTGGCACCCTTTGCTTGTCTGCACTGCCTCCTGGCTAACCGGAAGAGTGTGTGCGAAACCGCGCAAGGGGTCTCGAAAAGGGCATGGAAATAGGTTGGAATAGAAATGTTATCTTTTTTTTATTTGCTTCGTATCTGCAGTCGTACTGAGGGACAGCTCGGTGGAGAAAATTTGCCTTAGGTCCATTATGTAGTTTTGTGTCGAGGTCAATGTCCTGTTCGTACATAACGTCAAAGAACGCAGCGGTTATATTGTATGGGATGCCAGAGGCACAAGTTCCTCCTCCTCCTCCTCCTCTTTTTCCTCCTCCTCCTCTTCTTCTTCCTCCTCCTCCTGGTCTCCATCTGAGCGCCTTGCGTAATAAGCCCCTGGTCGCAGAAACACGTCTTCCAAATGCCTTTGCTCTTTGCCTTGGGTTAGGTCATAGCCAGGGGGGAAGTGGGGGAGACTGGGGGGGGGGGCTATTGGAGGGGATCTAAGGGTTAAGGGGAAGGTGTGTGGGGGGGGGGAGGGGAGGGTCGGAGGGTCGGTTATAGGCCCGAGAAAGGAAAAAACAGATAGAGTTACAATTAGGCTCTCGGCAGGACCCTCGTGTCGTGGGTTTTTCTATTATAAGATGTTCCGTTTTTTTATCATCTGAAGGAGAATTGTAAACCTAAATGTTATTGATATTTACTTCTTCGTTTGATAATACTTGAGCACATAATTCCTCCTGTTTTTAGAGTCTGCTGTTCCCTTCCCTCCTCGGGGTACCGAAACGATAGATTGTTTTGTTTGTTGTGTGGGAGGAGGGCAGAGAAGAGGTGATGGATGAGGAGGGAGGGAGAAGAGGGGAAGGGAACAGGAGGAGAGAGGGAGAGAAAGAGGGAGAGAGAGAGACAGAGTGAGGGGAGAAGGGCAGAGAGAGAGAGAGAGAGAGAGAGAGAGAGAGAGAAGGAGAAGGAGAGAGAGGGAGAGGGAGAGGGAGACAGATACAGAGTAAGGGGAGGAGGGCAGTTGATGAGGAGGGAGGGAGAAGAGGAGAATGGAAAAGGAGGAGAGAGAGACAGAGTGAGGGGAGGAGGGCAGAGAGGAGGTGATGGATGAGGAGGGAGGGAGAAGAGGGGAAGGGAAAAGGAGGAGAGAGAGAGAGAGGGGGTGGGGGGAGAGAGGCAGAGTGAGGGGAGGTGGCCACATGATGTGACCATGTGGTGGGGGTTTAGGCTGGGGAGGGAGGAAACTACGAGACATGAGGAGCAGAGTGTGAAAACATGTATAGAATATATGTATAGATATACATATGTTTTTTCTTTATAAATTTATTTTTTCATTCTTTCTTCTTTTTTACCAAATGCAAAAATGTGCATATTTTATTTGTTCTTCCTTCATATTTATAATCTCTCTTTCTCTCTCTCTCTCTCTCTCTCTCTCTCTCTCTCTCTCTCTCTCTCTCTCTCTCTCTCTCTCTCTCTCTATCTATCTATATATATATATATATATATATATATATTTATATATATAATGTGTGTGTGTGTGTGTGTGTGTGTGTGTGTGTGTGTGTGTGTGTGTGTGTGTGTGTGTGTGTGTGTGTGTGTGTGTGTGTGTGTGTTTGTTTGTACTATTTGGACCATTTAATTTTCTTTTATATGAATGTACCAAAGTTACTCCATGCAAAAGTAAAAAAACAACTGATGTACAATCTCCCTTCCGAATGTTCCTTTTACATCATTTCTAAGTCTGTACTGACTGCTCATTCCTTCATACAGACCACTTAAGTTCCTCGGTACAGTTGCCATGTAATATACCGGCTTGGCGTTCTTCCCCAGCGGCACAGTGTCGAATGAAGTTTATGGCCTCTCCCACTCAGATCCCGCGCGCCCACAGGAGAGCACGTGCGCCCACAGAGAGAGAGAGACAGGGTAGTCCTAGCCCCTGTTGGGTAGATCCTTGCCTCTTCTCTGGTGCGAGTTAAGGAGAGAGAGAGAGACAGAGAGAGAGAGAGAGAGAGAGAGAGAGAGAGAGAGAGAGAGAGAGAGAGAGAGAGAGAGAGAGAGAGAGAGAGAGAGAGAGAGAGAGAGAGAGAGAGAGAGAGAGAGAGGGGGAGAGAGAGAGAGAGAGAGAGAGAGAGAGAGAGAGAGAGAGAGAGAGAGAGAGAGAGAGAGAGAGAGAGAGAGAGAGAGAGAGAGAGAGTGATATTGCTTTATTTTCTCGGCTTTTGTTGGCTTGTGGATTTATTTATTTTTTATTTTTTTTATTATCGGGTTCTGTCGAGGATGGTCACTATTAGCCTTTTGCGGATGGACTGATCTGGAATTGATGTGGTTTGACTTTTGTTCAGATAGATATGGATAGATGTAGATATACTACGCGCACACGACATGCACACGCACACGAGAGAGATAAAGAGAGTGAGTGAGTGAGTGAGTGAGTGAGTGAGTGAGTGAGAGAGCCAGAGAGGAAGAGAAAGAGAGAGATAAAGAGAAAGAGAAAGAGAGAGAGGCTGACTCCTCACGTATCTTTATCCCCTTTGTCAATAAAAAAAAATCTTCTCACGGTTCTTTGGATTCCCAGCGGAGACAAAGTTTCGGAGTGGTGGCCAGGGAAACGGAATCTGTTTCCATATTTGTGTTTGCTCGTTAAGGGGACTCGGGTATGGGTCTGCGTCAGCCTTTGGTTTTCCCGCGATGCCCACTCATGTAACACAGTAATGATAATGATAATGATGATGATGATATCGGTACTGATGATGATAATGATGATATTGTTAACGATAATTAGAATGAAAATGATAACGATAACGAGAAAGATAATGATCACAATAACAGTACTGATAATGATACCGTCAATGATAAAATACGATGGTAAGAAATTGATAATGATAGGGATAATACAAATGATATAAATAGGCCTATATTGGATGATCCGGTAAAAGGGAGAGGGGGGCATAAACAAGCCTAGCCCCTAGCCTAGCCCTCTCCACACTGACAGTGATTTCAACCCCCCCCCCCCAAGATAGGTACGAAGGAGTGAAAGTGCTTTTGCTTCTAATGGTCTGGAGTGGGAGTAGAAGCAGTCTGGTCTTGTTTACTTTACCTTTTTGTTTTATTGTTTTATCGGGTGTTTATTTAGTGGTCTTCATTTTTTTATCGATATGAAAGAGGAAGAGGAGAGAAGAGAAAGAGAGAGAAGAGAGAGAGAGAAAGAGAGAGAGGGGGGGGAGAAATTAGTGAAAGGGAGAAATGAGGAAGAGAGACAGAGAGAATGAGAAAGATAATTACGAGAGAAAGCGAGAGATAAAAAAAAATAGATCCAGAACTCATAAAAATGACCACTGTTTATCTTTATCTAAACGTCGCCTATTATATAATTGTGTCACAGCCCAGGCAGGACTCGTTGTGTTTGTTCAGTTGGCTAATGTATGCACGCTTCCTTATGCGGCCTTCGGTAATGTGCTTGGGAACGAGATGACGCCCCGTGACAGATAGCATAATGGTATAATAAGGGTAATCATTAATCGTCTCAAACCAGCATCTGACACTCTCACTTGTACACGGATGATAAAAGAAATTGTATATCCCAGCGTTTACAGATGTTACTTATACTTTTATTTTTCTCTTTCTCGTTTTTTTTTAATATGTCCTTAGAAGGTCATTTGATAAGCATGAATTGGCCTGAATAGGGAGTCCTCGTTAGCAGTCTGTGACGGGGCTACTTTTGCTGACTAACTCGGACTACTTTTTGACGGGGGTACACGCTATGGGCTTGGGGTCTGGGGTAGGGGTAGGGGTAGGGGTAGGGGTAGGGGATGTTGAGGGGACAGAGAGGGGGTGGGGGTAGAGAGAGAGAGAGAGAGAGAGAGAGAGAGAGAGAGAGAGAGAGAGAGAGAGAGAGAGAGAGAGAGAGAGAGAGAGAGAGAGAGAGAGAGTCTTTTTCACATGTTTC
>BOPN01000136.1:215438-217938 GCA_017312705.2 Penaeus japonicus
TTTCATTCGAAATATTTTAGAGACGGAAAGATATCGACTTGTTAATTTAAAGATCGTGGTGATAATTTCAGAGTTGATCATTTGAAAAAGAGATGCGAACGTTCTAGCGGTGCGTGTGCTCGTTAACATGGAGGGGACGTGGTGGTTGATGACACAAATAAATGACACTAATCATCTCTCTCTCTCTCTTTTTCTCTCTCTTTCTCTCTCTCTTTCTTTCTCTCTTTCTTTCTCTCTTTCTCTCTCTCTTTCTCTCTCTCTTTCTCTCTCTCTCTCTCTCTCTCTCTCTCTCTCTCTCTCTCTCTCTCTCTCTCTCTCTCTCTCTCTCTCTCTCTCTCTCTCTCTCTCTCTCTTTCTCTTTCTCTCTCTCTTTCTCTTTCTCTTCCTTATTTTCTTTCTTATTTTCTTCCTTAGTCATTCAGAGAGAGATAAAGAAACACTCATCAGTATTTTCTATCTTTCCCTTAATTATAAACTACAAGATCATAAATTATAAATCCATTGACCAAACAGGATGTACTTGCGGTGCGATGATGATGGTATTATGTAAATAAATCTACGGTTGGAAGGAGTCGGACTAATCAATTGCACGGCGTACCTTTGTTTATGCAATTAACAGCGGCAGAAATTTACAAACAATGTGGTTCTAAGCGGAATCTGTTCATTAGAGTCTTTGTTGCAATTTCGAGGCATGTTGTTTGGTAATGCTGTTGATATTGTTGTTGTTTCTGTTGTTGTTATTTGCTGTTATTGTTGTTATTTGCTGATGTTGTTGTTGTAGGAGAGAGATAGTAGTTGTTATTGTTGTAGGCATTTATGGCATTTTAACATTAATTATTTTCCGTATAAAACGTTGATATAGACGGGGGTTCGTCACACTGCGGCTCATTAAAAGAAAGTAGTAATATAAACTAAATAGAAATTAAATTATATAGAGTAAGAAATATGTATCTTTAAATGAGATAGGTAACCGAAAACAAACGTTTTTCGTACATGATAAAAAAAAGTAAAAAACTGAGAAGTCTTTAATACTGTCCAATAGGGGCGCGTCGGTAATACACAAAATCAAACTGGTTCGTGATGGAAGAAAAAAAAATGTGCAAAGAAGCGAAGAACTGAGATATATATATATATATATATATATATATATATATATATATATATATATATATATATATATATATATATAATGTATGTGTGTGTGTGCGTGCGCGTGCGTGCGCGCGCGTGTGTGTGTGTGTGTGTATGTGTATGTGTGTATATATGTATTTATCTATTTATATTTATTTATTTATTTATTTATTTTTATTAAACCCAATTTGTTCATCCCTGTCAACTCTCTGATTATGTAATGTCAGACTATCCTTTCGTTTATCCGTCCTTACAAAACGCTGACACGACCGAAGCCAAGGAGTTACGGCTGCGACCAGTGTCTTAGGATTTTCTGCAGTCGTATGGATTCTTCTCGAAGGAATCGGCGCTGGGGGGTTGAGGGGGGGGGGGGGGGGGGGGGGGGGGAGGAAGATGAGAGAGTTTTATTTTATGATTATCTGTTCTTTATTGATGTTGGATTTGATCTTGGAAGGTATTTTGTTTGTTTGTTTGAGGTGAAGTTTTACGGTTGTAAGTAGATTGGGATATCGGAGTGTGTGTGTGTGTGTGTGTGTATGTGTATGTGTATGTGTGTGTTTCTTTTCTTTCCTTTCCTTTCCTTTCCTTTCCTTTTCTTTGTTCTTTCTTTTTCTTTTCTTTTCATTTTTTTTCTTCTTTTGGAAATGTAATGAGAAATCACATTTGTGTGACAGTGATATAGTGTTATTTTAGTATTTATTTTTATTCACGCTACGAAAATGATTGATTCGATTTATATGGGTCTATTGCATATCTTATTTTGAATTATGAGCAATTGCAAGGTGTTTCAAATTGTACGAATATAGTTTGCTATAAAAACGAATGCAGAATATTTTTCCTATTTTTATTTTTATATGAAAGGCATTTGTATGTTTGTTTTAGTAGTTAGTTGTGCTGTTCATGTTATCTCGAGTATTTTTATATAACTGAGAAGACAAGCTACGTTGCACATTGTTAGCATTCTTTGCATTTCCATTTTTAAGGGGAGGGGTGAGGGTGTGTTGTTTGCGGAATCCTGATCGGTTATTTTATATTTACGTTGAGTAATATATGTACTTTCAAATAGTAACGTACTTAGATATTAACCCAGAATTTGTGAGTGCATTTTCCTTGTTTTCATCGCGCTAGTATCTCGTTTTTATCTAGTATCTCGCTATATTAGAAGCTTGGTCGCGTTCAAACCGGGCGTACGACACCCTTAGAGTTTGTCTAGGAATGCACCCGTTTGACAATTGCCGGAAATGCTTTGTTACGAAAAATTATGCAAGAGATGCTTGTTGTTGCTATGGTTTTGTTACTGTATGTTAGCACCTTTTTGTTTGTTTGTCATTGCTGTCTTTGTAATAGTAGTAGTTTTTTGTTCTTATTT
>BOPN01000136.1:227938-230438 GCA_017312705.2 Penaeus japonicus
CCACACCCATACCCATACCATCACCCTTCCCTTCCCTCCTATTCCATCCCTTAACTTCCCTTATCCACTACCCTCACCCCACCCCACCCCACCTCACCCCACCTTATCCTCTACCCTCACCCCTACTTTGTCCACTACCCCCCCCCCCCCCTCCACCCACTCCACGCCACAGACTTGAAGAGGAAGGCAGAGAACCCAAGGCATTATCCCCAAGCACGTGCAAGCAGAGGGAGTTTATTTACCTTGCGGAGTTGTACATGATGGCGAGCCTGTGCCGCAAGGGGGGTAGGGGGAGGGGGAGGGGGAGGGGAGTAGAGGAGGAGCCGTGGGTGGGAAAGAGGGAGGGGTGGAATGGGGGGGAGAGGTAAGGAAATGAAAGGAAAGTGAGGAAAGGAAAGGGGAAAGGAAAGGAAAGGAAAGGAAGGGAAAGGCAGGGGGGAGTGGGAGAAAAGGAGGAGAAGGGGAGAGGAGGAGAGGAAAGGAAATGAGAGGAGAGGAAAGGAGAGGAGAGAAGAGAAGAGAAGAGAAGAGAAGAGAAGAGAAGAGAAGGGAACGGGAGAGAATGAGAAGGGGAGGAGAGGAGAGGAGAGGGAGGGAACGGGAGAAAATGAGAAGGGGAGAGGAGAGGAGAGGGAGGGAATGTGAGAAAAGGAGGAGGAGAATGGAGGGAGTGGGAAAAAAGAGGGGTGGAGAAGGAGCAAAAGAAGTAGCAGTAGCATCAGCTGATGAAGGGGAAGTGAGAGTGGAGGGAAGGAGGATGTGAGAGAGGGGGTGGGGATGAGAGGGGGTGAAAGTGAGGGATTGGGAGGGAGGTAATCTTATTCAGTGTTGGCAGGTTCTGGAGGGCGGGGAAAGGAGGTGGGAGAAGGAGGGGGAGGGGGGAGAGGGGGTATCTCTCACGCTCCCTCCACCCGACGGCAAAGTGCTTGTCATATCAGCCAGCCAGCCACCGGAGTTGCTTGTTTTGCAGTGCTTCAAGGAGGGAAGCAGGAAGGGAGGAGGAGGAGGGGGAGGAGGAGGAAGGACGAAGGGAGGAGGAGGAAGGAATAAGGAAGGAAGGAAGGAGGAAGGGAGGAGGAGGTGGAGGAATGGAGGAATAGGGGGAGGGGGAAGGAGAAAGTAGGTACTTGGTTTTTACTTTCTAATGTTAGTTATCTTAGCAACTCCTAACTCGTGGGATTGTAATCGCATATTATCATTATGATTATAAGTTTGATTGCTAAAGAGGATGATTATTAACCATTGTTTCGTTCAATTCGAATATCTTTTGGACACGGCCTATTATTGCTGTTAATACTACTACTACCAGGTTACCAATTATTATTATTATCATCATCATTAATATGATAAATATAAATGTAATATAACTCTTGCAGACTTGCATATGATGACAGTAACAGTGCATAATGGCGAGAAGAGTAAAAACAGTCATATAAATAATGTTACTTATAATTATAATGATACCAATATGATGATAATGATATAATTCATGATTAAAATGGTGATGATAGTGATGTGATTAATTATGATAATGATGATGATAATGATATGATTAATGATGATATAGATACTATGAATGATGATAATGATCCTATGAATGATGATGATAATGATACTAATTACAGTGATAATAGAATGATGAAGGTGGTGATGATAATAATCAGTAATAACGATGATGATAAAGTTACAGTAATAATAGTAATAATGATAAAAATAAAATTCTTCTGTCACAGTAAACTTTCTCCCAAGTTAACTAGCATCTCTGAACCGCACCACTACACGTACTTTAGCATCTTAAAATCAGCGAAGTGTGACGAATGACTTTATGTAAAAGATGGACGCTTGAAGTCCTTTTGCAGAGGGGAGGGGGGGGGGGGCAAAGGAGAGAAGAGAAAAGTAGAGGAGAGAGGAAATAGGGGACAGAGAGAGAAAGAGGGAGGGAGGTAGAAAAAGAGAAAAGGAGCGAGAGGCAGACAAACAAACAAGCAAGCAGTTGGGAAATCATCCTAAGTATAGTAGTTGCTCCTGCGAGATAAAATGAAGTGGGTTTGTATGCGATTAGTATTTAATTTACTCAAGAGTGTTTTTGCTTTATTCCTGGTGAGACGAAGGGGGTTTTGTGAGTTTTGTGTTTTTGTTCGATGGCAGTAAAGTGTTATTGTAATGGAATTTGATAGAGATAGGGTTGGAAAGTAGGCCTATACAAATTAGAAATGGATTGTGGAACTGTAGAATCGTCAGACGGGGGGGGAGCGTTATATATATATATATATATATATATATATATATATATATATATATATATATATATATATATATATATATATGTGTGTGTGTGTGTGTGTGTGTGTGTGTGTGTGTGTGTGTGTGTGTGTGTGTTTGAGAGTCTTTGTTAGTTTTGTTTGTGTAGACGTATGTACGCCTGTGATTGCATGTGTATATATGTATGTATGTATGTATTTATGTATGCATGTTCTGCTAGAAAGATAAACATCGTATT
>BOPN01000136.1:237938-240438 GCA_017312705.2 Penaeus japonicus
TGGGGGGATGTAGCGGTAGAGGGAGGGGTCTGGTGGATGTAGGGGGCGAGGGAGGGGTGTGTGTGGGGTGGGGGGAGAGGTGGAGTAACCTTCCCCGTATGCAAATGGACGGCGTATTATCATGAATGGGGCTGTGTGAGTGATTTTTATTACTGCGCGGGTGAACGCCTCGTGGCTCGTCTACTCTACTCCGGCCGCGGCTTCGGGACGACACCGCGTCAGGCTTAGTGTCTTAGTGTTTTCTTTTTTTTCATGTTAATTGTAGTGTTGATTTTTTGGTTTATTGTTGTTGTTTAATGTTGTTTTGTTGTTTTTTGGGGGTCATTATTCTTAATTTTGGTGTTATTCATTCATGGTATTTTAGTTAGTTTAGGCTTATGTAATTTATATATTTTTGGGGGGTAGAAATAGCATTATTTAATTATGTATTTTTTCCCTTTATTCGGGAATTATCATAAGTGTTATTATTTGGTTTGTTCCTTTTTTTATTTCATTTTAACATTGACGGTTTGTGAAGTGAAGCAGGGGAAGGCGATGAAAGGGGGAAGGGGTAGGGGTAGGGGTAGAGGGGAAGGGGGAAGAGGGAAGAGAGGGAAGGGAAGGGGTATGGGGAAGGAAGGGGGTGGGGATGGTATAGAGAGGGAAGAGAAGGGGGAGGAGGAAGGGAAGGAAAGGGGAGGGGAGGGGAGGGAGGAGGAGGTTACGAGAGGTTGGTTTTGAAGTTCAGTCCTTAATGCGTTGCGATTTAAGGTTGAGATTCCCCACCCCCCGTCCCTGTGTTATATAATCTTTTAGCCTCAAGACCCCTCGTGGAGATATGTGTATCTATCTATCTATCTATCTATCTATCTATCTACACACACACACATATATATATATATATGTATGTATGTATGTATGTATATGTATTTTATACATATATAATATAGATAAATAGATAGATAGACATATATATGTATATATATATATATATATATATATATATATATATATATATATATATATAATATATACAAGAGATATAAAGAGAAAGAAAGAGAGCGAGAGAGAGAGACACACAGAGAAAAGAGAGGTGCATGTATGCCTAGACCCTCCATGTACGTTCCTGTTTACCCTCCGCGGCGAGGCAAGTGACGTGTGAATTTAATTATCGGAAATCGAGCCCGTCGAGCCTTCATTATCGCTCGTCACTGCGTCGCGAGATTGGCTTCCGAAATTGATCATTTCGCGGAATCGGCATTTATTTAGTTAGTTACGAAGACTTGTCCGGTTCTGAAGGAATAGTGTGTTTTCTTTATTAGGGGTTTCTGTTTAGACCTTACGTGTTTTTCTCCGTCTCCTTCTCCCCCATATAATCTTCACCAACTTCATCGACTTCATGTTCGTCTTCATCATTATCATCATCATCTTAACACCATTGTTTTTAGCAGCAGTAAATCCCTACACCCACTCCTCCCCCCCCAACCCCCCTCCCCCCATCCCCCGAGCCCATCTCTCCTCCCCCAACCTCTTGTCTACTTGTCTAGTCCTTTCTTCCTGATGTTTTTGTACGGTTTCGTGTTCTTGTGATTTGTTCTTTTTGTTTCTGTTTTTCTCTCCCTGTTCATTTCTATTGGTTTTGCGAGGCAGATTCTGTCTTTCTCTCTTTTTTCTCCTCCTTTCTTTTTATTCTCTCTCTCTCTCTCTTTCTCTCTCTCTCTCTCTCTCTCTCTTTCTCTCTCTCTCCCTCCCTCCCTCCCTCCCTCCCTCCCTCTCCCTTTTTCTCTCCCTCTCCCTCTCCTCCTCTCTCTCCCTCTCCTACTCTCATTTCTGACTCTCCGCTCCCCTCGAACGATAGTGTTACCTTTAGCTGGTTAAAGGAGAGGGGAGGAAGGGGTAGGGGAGTAGAGGGGGGTTATTGCATCCTACCTCCCGGACCGGACCGTAGAGAGGAGAGGGTGGGAGGAGAGTATAGATGAGTTGGGGGTGGGGGGGATGGGAGACAAGGAGGGGGGCAGGGTAGGGTGATTCACCCCCCGTCCCCCTCCCTCTCCCCTCCGTCCTCCAGCTGAGCATCCGTGAGGTAGGCAAAACAAGTGAAATGCACAAAGAGGAGGGAATGTTGCTGAATGTTGCATAGTGCCGGGATAATGGAAGGGATAATTAGCCTTATCCTTGACCTCGGATGTTATTACTGTGGGCTTGCTTGCCTTCATCAATCGTGTAAAAGCACGTATCAATTACTCAGGGCTGCCAACTTTTGAAAAGCACGGTCTTGTCGACAGTTGGTAAGTCACGCTCGATCAGCTGATCGGAACACCTCACTGATACCGCATTGGAACGAGGCGATTGTGTCAGAATATTGAAGGATTACCAACTGCCAACAGAATTGTTATTTTTCAAAAGTTAGTAGTCGGTTTTCAGAAGTTAGTTCGGGGAAATGTCAATTGACACTGCAAGCGATCTGGTCAAATCACCGTTACAGAATAATGATACGTACATGATATAGCCTATGTGTGTT
>BOPN01000136.1:257938-307938 GCA_017312705.2 Penaeus japonicus
AAAAAAATAAAAACTGGTGAATTCCGAAGATTTTATAATTATAACTTAAGTGTTTACCGAAGATAAGAAAGGGTTGAGTCCTCTTATTCTTTATTTTTTATTTTTAGTGTTCCTATCTCGCTCTCGTGACCTGCTCTCGGTGAGTCACGAGGTTACGAGGGCAGGGCCGGAGGGTGACCTTGCCGGGCGGGGTCAAGTGGAAAGACCCTTGGGACGGTGTCTTTGATTAGCTAGGGTATGGCACTTCCGCTTTCCTTCCTTGTGCTTGTGCTTGTCCTTGGGGCTGGGTTGTGTGTGTGTGTAGGGGGGGGGGGTCGTTGCGTCAGTGAGTTTTAAGTGTAGGCTTGATCTGGATGCTGGCTCTGCGCTTATTAGTGGCTGAGATGCTTTTGGAAATGGACAAGTATGTGGGATTGCGTGTATACGCGTGTATGCAAGCACGCCGATATTCACGTTTATACTCACTCACTCACTCATTCATTCATTTCCTCACTCACATTTACTATCTCAATCACCCACTCACTCACTCATTTTCTCACTCACCCATTTTCTCACTCATTCATTTACTCACTCACTTACACTCTACAAATAATTTCGAATGTCGCCTTGAACGCGATTATGCATGCAGGCAACATTATTCAAGCACGCCATGCAGAAGTCTTAACAGCGCTCATAATGTTTGCTTGTAGATTCCCCAGTGGCACTCTGTATCCCGTGTGCCAAGTGCTATAATATAGAGTGACATATTTATTTATAGCAGTGTGACTAGCTTGATCCGGGCTAGTGACTCATTTCGCAGGACTGTGTTGCTATTAGCATAATCAAGATGACTATTAGTGCTAGCAACGAGTGAGGGCGGACCGTGCCACCTGTAGAGTGTCAGCGGACGGTGCCACACGGTGGTTTGGTCATGTGTGGCGCCGGGAGGAGGGGGGGGTGCTGTATCTTGATATCTCTCCATTTGTCTTTCTCTGTATTATGTGCTTTGCTGCATGTACATTTTTTCTTTAGTGACTTGTATCTCTTATATTTTTTGGATCTTATTGTATCTTTACGTTAAGATTTAGGTGATTTTTTTTCGGTTATTATTATCATTAGCATCATTGTTATTATTATTATCATTAGCATTAGCATTGGCATTATGGTACCGATATAGTATAGTATGGCATGGCTAGCAGCGGGTAAAGAGAGAGAGAGAGATAGAGATAGAGATAGAGATAGAGATAGTGATAGTGAAGAGAGAGAGAGAGAGCGAGAGAGCGAGAACTTTCACACCAAAGAAAGATTTGACATCACAAGTATTTTTTTTTTACGTCCTGACAACAAAAGGCTGGATTAACTGCCACCGCTGTCGTCCCGATAACAAAAGGTTGGCACTCGTGGCATTATTTGCATCACAAGGGGCAGGGGTGAGGGCGAGAAGCCGTACGCCCTTCTTACCCGGACCGAGGAGGATTATTATTAGTTAATTGGGCGGTGACGGAATGATGATGACTTCATTGGTTTCGCGGTAGCTCTGTGTGTGTGTGTGTGTGTGTGTGTGTGTGTGTGTGTGTGTGTGTGTGTGTGTGTGTGTGTGTGTGTGTGTGTGTGTGTGTGTGTGTGTGTGTGTGTGTGTACGCACGCGCGTGTGTATGTGTGCCTTTCTGTGTGTTTGGTTGTGTGTGTATGTGTGTGAGGGAGGGAAGGAAGGAAGGAAGGAAGGAAGGAAGGAAGGAAGGAAGGAAGGAAGGAAGGATGGGTGACGGAAGCAGACAGACAGACAAAAAAAGAGATAGAAAGACAGGTAGATAGCAAGATACAGGTAGACATACTAAGAGAGAGAGAGAGAGAGAGAGAGAGAGAGAGAGAGAGAGAGAGAGAGAGAGAGAGAGAGAGAGAGAGAGAGAGAGAGAGAGAGAGAGAGAGAAAAGAGAGAGAGAAAGAGAAAGAGAAAGAGAAAGAGAAAGAGAAAGAGAAAGAGAAAGAGAAAGAGAAAGAGAGAGAGAAAGAGAAAGAGAGAGAGAGAGAGAGAGAGAGAGAGAGAGAGAGAGAGAGAGAGAGAGAGAGAGAGAGAAAGAGGTCGAAGGTAATATCTTTTAAGAATCATGTCCTAGTTTAAGTTCCGGTTAATAGACATGCACAGACGATACACCGACTCAGTGCAAGTTATGATAAAGAAATGCACAAATAAGAATTAAAAAGAAAAAAAAGAGGACCAAAAGAGAGAATCACAATAAAGCATCAGGAAACAGTAAGAAAAATAGATAAATGAATAAAATATTATGAAAATATAATTACCCCAAAAAAGAAGAAAAATCACGCCCCTGAAAGTAACATCTGAATGAAGAATAGAATATAGAAAAAGAAAAAAGTCAACACCCCCAAAAGGCTTTAAACGAGAAATGGAATCACGAAAAAAAATAATTCCCCCATATAAAGTCTAATTGCGAAACGGAATAACGTAAACAAGAAAGAAATAATTCTTCAGAAAATACGGTCTAAACGAAATTCTAAATACCCCCAAAACACATTCTAACCAAGTTCGTAGTATTTAATGTTCAGACGCGATCGAGAGAGGGAGAGAGTGAGTGAGTGAGAGATAAAGAAAGAAAGAAAACGAGAGGGAGAAAGAGAGAGAGCGAGCGAGACAGAGAGAGAACGAGAGAGAACGAGAGAGAGAGAGAGAGAGAGAGAGAGAGAGAGAAATAGATAAAGAAAAAAAGAAAGAAAGAAAACGAGAGGGAGAAAGAGAGAACGAGCGAGACAGAGAGAGAACGAGAGAGAGAGAGAAATAGATTAGGAAAAAAAGAAAGAAAGAAAGAAAGAAAACGAGAGGGAGAAAGAGAGAGAGAGAGCGAGCGAGACAGAGAGAGAACGAGAGAGAGAGAGAGAGAAATAGATAAAGAAAAAAAGAAAGAAAGAAAGAAAGAAAACGAGAGAGCGCGCGAGACAGAGAGAGAATGAGAGAGACAGGCAGGCAGACAGGCAAGCAGGCAGGCAAGCAGGCAGGCAGGCAGGCAAGCAGGCAGACAGGCAGGCAGGCAAACAGACAGGCAGGCAGATGACGGCGATCCGACCGCCCGTTTTTCGCTTGCTCTTGTTATCCAATTTAGGATATCCGTGTCTCGCGCGATTATTTCCGCCCATGGGATAAATGGAGTGAGATCAGCTTCTCATTTCGGTGGTCTCAGTCCTGTCTTCGGATTTCTTGTTCTCCTTTTTTGGTCTCTTGATTATTCCTTATTGTTTTATTTTTTCTCCGTGTTTCTGATTTTCTGATTTTTTTTATTTTTATTTTTCTGATTTTCTGATTTTTTTTTTTTCATTTTTCTGATTTTCTGATCCATTCTTTTTCTTATTTTGTTCTTTTCCTATTTTGTGATTTCTTATATTTTTTTGTTCTTTTCTTTCCTTGTTTCATATATTTTTTTTTCTTATTCAATTCTTTTCCTCGTTTTCATTTTGCATTTATTTAATGTTTTCGCATTACATCTTATTTTTCTTATTCTTTCTTATTCTTATTTACCCTTCTTCCTCTTCACTCTTATTCTGTCGGCTGGTTCTTTCCGGCTCCTTGTTTATTGCTTCTCTCTCTCTCTCTCTCTCTCTCTCTCTCTCTCTCTCTCTCTCTCTCTCTCTCTCTCTCTCTCTCTTTCTCTTTCTTCTGCTTTCGTCGACTTCGCTCTCGCTTATGCTTTTCTCTTCTATCCTTTCTATTCGTTTCTCCTGCCTTGGCTACTAGTTTTCTTTCTCTCTTTTTATGGTTTCCTACTTTCTTCTTCCTCTTTTTATTTTCTTCGCCTGCTTCCTCTTCCTTCTCCTCTTCCTCCTCCTCCTCCTCCTCCTCCTCCTCCTCCCCCCCCCTATATATCTATCTATCTCTCTCTCTCTCTCTCTCTCTCTCTCTCTCTCTCTCTCTCTCTCTCTCTCTCTCTCTCTCTTCTGCTTTCGACGACTTCGCTCGCGCTTATGCTTTTCTCTTCTATCCTTTCTATTCGTTTCTCCTGCCTTCTCCTCTTCCTCCTCCTCCCCCTTCTCCTCCTTCTCCTCCTTCTCCTTTTCCTCCTATCCCCCCTCCTACCCCTCCTCTCCATCATCATCATCATTTCTCTTTCTTCGTTCCCTCCCTTCTTCCCTCCCTCCTCCTCCCCCCCCCCCCTTCCTCATCTCCCTCATCCCTTCCACTTGACACAGGCGAGGGCCATGCAGAGGTCCTGGTGCATGACCCTCCATTATGACAGTGTGAGTCAGGCTTCCATGCAACACATTTGGGCGCCTGTGTTTGTGTGTGTGTGAGGGGGGAGGGGAGGGGAAGGGAGGGGGTGTACAGGACCTTAATAATTATGTTGCATTATGTTGAGTTTTACAGTGTGGGGTATTTTTTTTAAGGCTGGGAGGGGGGGAGTCCTTTTAGGTTAGGGGGTTGATATTGAAGGATGTTTATCTTAATGTATGTTGGCATTATGGGTTTGTTATTTGCGTGTTGTTATTATGCCCATTTTTGTGTTTGTTGTTATTATTATTATTATCATTATCATTATCATTATTATTAGTGTTGTTATTGTTGTTACAATTGTTATTATTATTAGTAGTAGTAGTATTGTTATTATTATTATCATTATTAGTAGTAGTAGTATTGTTATTATTTATGATCATTATTCAACACTAACAGCAATTGTAGCAGTAGTAATATTGCAATGGAACATGCATCGATGTCTATATAACATGGTTTGCAAAAAAGAATGTTTGCCATCTTGAGATTATTCGGCCGCTCCCCTTGTCCTAACCCTACCCCCGACCCCACCCCATCTCACCCCTCCCCTCCCCTCCCCACAAATATAGCGGTATCTCTCTTTTTATTTCTTTCATTTCAAATCTAATTTCGCTTTGGATGAGCTTTCTTGCTTTTTTTTCTGTGGCTGTTTGTGTCCCTCGTCTTAAGGAGTTCGTGGGACTTCCTGCTCCATGCGCTTGTAAGATGTCTTGTCTGGCGCTTGCCTATTTCTTGGCGCTGAAATATGTCCCGATCCTCTGCAGTCACGTACGTAGATAGATGTACACTTTTTGCAATGTATGTGTGGATGTTATCGTGTTTTGTTGGTCGTATATGTTTACTATTTTTTTGTCTATTTTATTTAGTTTAATGTTCTTGTTTGTTTGTGCCTATGCTTGGTTTGTTTTATGTCCGCTTGTGTGTGTTATTGTTTTTTTTTCTCTCTTTATTTACTTATTGTCAAACTGTCTTTATCCATTTTACGAGCTTATCCGGATTACCACGGCGTCTGCATGGTGGGGAAAAATTGTTACATTGTAAGTTCACACGTCTAGACGCGCCAGTGCCTGGGTTGTGACGTGGTCGGTTGCATGCATTCATACGTCTAAACGCATAAGGAGAGATGGTGCTTGTGCTTTCAATGTGTTGAGATCCGCTTGTTATGTTGGAGTTTGGCCTTTATGCGGGTTCTGTTGGTATAGTGTGTGTGCGTGTGTGGTGAGGCTTTGAATCTGTCTGTGTACTTCTTGGTTTGTCCTTTGTGTGGTTTGTTTATGGTGTTGTTTAGTCTGTTTGTGTGTGTGTTTTTGTGGTATGTGAATATTTATATGTATGTTTTATGAGTTTTGTTATAAGTCTTTATATGCTTTATAAGTTTTTTAGTAGAAGTCTTCGTAATGCTTACAAACGTTTAAATCAGTATATGAATTAATTTTCTGTGTGTGCAAACCCAGCTGGTGCGTTCCTAGTGCCAGTGGTGTGTGTTCGTGGCTAGATTTTGATTTTATTCTTGTAGTTAGTTTTGGGTCATTTCTTCTCTCTCTTTGGTTTTGTGAGGTCGTGATCCTTGAATAGGTCCCTGTGTGGTCTGTCGATGGTAGTTTTGTGTTGGTCATCTGTCTGTGTTTTGTTCTTTTGTGTCTTGTGTTTTGTTAATCATTTGTGGCCCGATCCTGCTTCATTTCGTCTGTCTCTCAGCTGTGCCAATAAGGTCTCTGGTCTTCTGATTGATATCATTAAGATTGTTTTCCATGAAACTAGACGGTTCTTAGATGTGGTTTCTCGATGATATATGGTTTCTGATTTGTCTTGTGAATAATTCTGTCGAGTGCTTTCTTGATTACGTCTCTAATGTTTTTGCAGTAGCTTCTCATATATAGAGATGGATGGATGGATGGACATCTCTATCCAACCAACAAACCATCCATCCATCCATCCATCCACCCACCCACCATCCCATCCAATCCATCCATCCATCCACCCATTACATCCCATCCCATCCATCCATCCATCCATCCGCCATCACATCCATCCATCCATCCATCCATATACCCCATCGAAGCGAAAATTTGTGATTTGTTCTCAAGGTTGTTGTTCTGCCATTAGTTCCTTTATTAATTTCGTCTCCTTGCCTCCTTCGCCGAGACGTTCCTCAGTCAGGGATCAATGTTGTTTGTCAATCCTAGTTGTGTGTGTCTGTGCGGGGGGTGAGGGGGGGAGGGGGGTATCTGCCCATTTATCACAGGTTGTCCAAGCGAGTGTGCTTGTGTAATAGCTCCCGCCCGGATAGGGAATATGTTTTTTTTTTAACTTCTTGAGTTTTGTCCGTTTTTTTCTATCTTTCCTTCACCGAGCTCCTCCAAGAGATGTGAATCTATAAGTAGTTTTTTTTCTAACTATTATCGGAGCCTTATTCGCGAGATGTTGTTTAGGGGCGTTGTTGTTGTTGCTGTCTTTGCAAGGGTTTTTCTTTTCCTTTTCCATTTTCATATTAGCATTTGTGCGTATGTAGCTGTCAGTCACTGTTGACTGGTTTCATGGCGATAAAACGTGTTAGTCGTTGGGACGTTTATAGCTGATAGGAACGTTTTCGGGAGAAATCCTTCGCTTATTTTTTTCTCATAGTAATCTTAATCCTCTATCATCCACCCCCTTCTCGTCTTCCATCTTCTTACTCTCCTCCTCCACCACTACCACCACCTCCACCTCCTCCTCTACCACCTCCACATCCACACAGGGATTCAGCAAATTCCTCAAAATTATCCATCCAAAGCGACTAGCGTTGAACACTAATTGATTAACGAAACCCTCCTCCCCCTTTCCCACATCCTTCCTCCTCCTCCTTCCCCACATCCTTCCTCACCCCTTACCCCGTCCCCATCCCCCTTTTCCCCCTCACTCTCCCCCTCCCCTTCCCCCTTTTCCCCTCACTCTTCCCCTCCCCCTCCCCTTCCCCTGAACAAAGCATAGAGGTGAAGAAGGCAGTAAAACAACAGGGACAATAATAGGCTTTTTATTTTTATTTGTTTTTTTTTTAAGATGGATTTTTTTCTCAGTGTTTTCCCAACGCCTGACTTTGACTTTTCATTATAGACGTTCCAATGTTTACTTATTTCTTTTGACGTCTTGGGTGTATGGTTGATGTTAGACCAAGAATGGTATAAAGCTTCCAATTAGGAGAATTAGAAGAATATGAATATGCGTTATCAAGGCACTGCAGGAGTCACAGATGATGTCAGTGATCAGAAGGGAAGGTGGCACTGACAGCAGTATCTTAATCTCGCGCCTGTGCGGATTAATTTTTTTTTCTGTCTGTATTTTTGTGGTTTATATAAGTGTAGTAATGGGTTTGTGTGTGTTTCTATTTATATGTTTGTCTGTTTCTCCCTGTGTATTTCTGTATTTGTGTATATCAATGTGTTTGATTTGCATATGTGTGTGTGTGTGTGAAGTTTTGTACTTGCATAGGTGTATGTACGTGCTAGTGTGCATTCCCCCAGCGCTTGCATGCAACTTTCCCTTATTACCTCGGCCGTGCGTCACTCCGCGCCGTCCCCCCCTCCCTTCCCCCCGCGACAGGAGGAATCCGTGGAAGTGCGAATACCCGCTTATTTTCGCCTCGTTTTGAACGCTTTCAACGCAGCAAGCAGACGGACAGGATCACTTCGCTGCCGCTTGTGTGTTTAACGTCTAGCTGAATCATTAACTTTTGTTAGTTTTAGGATTATTTTAAATATTTTATTTTATTTTTATTTTTTTACTTTTTACTGGAAGTTTTTTTTAAAGGTTCGAGGTGCTTGTATTGAGTGGGTGTTTACAAGGATGCTTGCGCTTGTGTGCATGTGTAAGCTTGTTCGGGCTAATTGCTTGAGTGTTTGTGTGCGTTTTTGTTTGCGTACTCAGGCGCTTGTGCTTTTGCTTGTGTGTGTTCGTTCGTATGGTATGGTTTGTGACTGTGTGTGCTTTCGAGAGCATGTGTGCGTGAACGCATGCCAGGAAGAGAAGTATATTAGCATATAATGTGTCGGGTTTTGCCTCCTTATCCCAAAGCGGACTCGGGGAACGCAAACGTACCCACTTTTAATGGACTCAAATTACTTCCATGTCCGCGGTTTCTCTTGAGGTTCTTCGTTTTAGTTTTAGTCATGTCGTGTTGTCTTGACTTTGGCGATTCGTTGAGGGGATTTAGGATTTTGTGATTTAAGGTGGGAGTTGCTCGCGATTGGTTGTTTGGTGGTGGTTGAAAGACGAAGGTGTTTGTGTTTTGTGATTTTGGTTATTGCGTTGTGGTTGGAGCAGTGGCCACGTGTGGAATGGCGTTTTATGTTTTAAGATGATTGCTGGGTTCTGTCCCCTTCTTTGCCGCTCGCAAGACAACCAAACGGACAAGCACGCATGCGCACACGCACCACACACACACACACAAAGAACAGCTTTATGGCGATTATTCATTATTTTTATATTATTTTTTAACCCGTTTTAGCCCCCTGTTTTGACTAAAGGATTAATCAAGTTAAGACGGACGCCACACCAGCGTACGTGGATTTAAGCACAGGTTAATATCTTTTATATATATTCATATTTGGGTGTCAGGCGTTTGATACTGTATCTGATTTATTTCGATATAAACAAACGGGAATCATTCATTGCTTGTTTCAGTCTCTTTATCTATCTTTCCCCGCCATGTTTAAGACGGCACGCGACACATCGTCCTGTCAATGTGGGTCTTGTTAAACACCTCGGTCCTAGACGTGACGTAAACAAAAACACAAACAAATAAAGAAAAACAAGACAAAAATGGAAATGTGAAGATAATTCAATATTTTTTTTCGTAAGGGATGTGATGTTGATTTTCCCGGACATAATTGTCTTAAAAAAAGAAACGTTTGTGAACAAATTTTCATTTTTTTTTTCAAATATGTTATTGATGGTCGTGTTCTTACTTTTCTTGATATTGTTGTAGTTGCAGTTATTACTATTGTTCTTTTTGTGTTTGTTGGTAATATACTCATGATATAAATTTACCTTCGTAACATTGTTGTTGAAATTATTGTTACATTTAGGAATATATATATATATATATATATATATATATATACATACATATATATATACTTCTTTCCTTGCATTTTGCTAATTAAGACGAATCGACTGACCTCGACCCTCTTCACTCCATCCCAAGAAGAAAGGTCAGAGGCCAAAGGGCGAGAGATCGTGATGACCCGCTCTGACCTCTCCGTGATACGCCGTGACCTCCGTCGGCACATTTTAAACATCTGTGTTCTTGGTGCTGTGATATTGGAAAGGTAAATGCAGATGTTGGAATATAGAGAGGGTCAGAGGGCATGGGGGCACTCTGGGCAAAGGGGAAGGAAGTTGAGAGGGGAGGGTGACTGGGAAAGGAAGGGAGGTGAGTGGAGTGAAAGGGAGGGGAGGGGAGTAGGATGGGGGGGCGGTTGTGGAAAGAGGATAGAGGGATGGGAGGGGTGTGGAGGGGGAGGGAGTAGGTAGAAAGGAGGAAGAAAGAAAGGAAGTGAAGTGGAGAAGGAAGGAAGGAAGTGAAGGGAAGGGAAAGGAGAGTGAAGAGAAGAATTGGTGAATGGGAAGGGAGGGAAAGAAAAGGAGTTTGTTGGGGGGTGGGAATGGAAGAAGGGTGCGTGGGTATGGAACGAGGTAAGAAAGGAAATGAATAGGGGAGTTCAGAGAAAAAGAGAAAGAGGAAGAGAGAGAGAGAGAGAGAGAGAGAGAGAGAGAGAGAGAGAGAGAGAGAGAGAGAGAGAGAGAGAGAGAGGGGGGGGGGGACGGGGCAGATTGTGTGACCAAGAACGCGAGAAGAGTGAAAGAGATGAGAGGTTTAGACGGGAAAGCCAGACAGGAACACCTAAAGGGAATCAGAGACGTTGAGATGATAGGAAAGCAGAAGGAAAGTAAACAAAAACAGAGAGAGAGGGGGGAGGGGCAGAAAGGGAATTAGGCTAAAAACAAAGAGAAAAAAGAGAGAAAGGTGGCAGAAAAAAGTGAATTAAGCAAGAAACAAAGAGAGAGAGAGAGAGAGAGAGAGAGAGAGAGAGAGAGAGAGAGAGAGAGAGTCAGAAAAAGGGAATTAAACGAGAAACAAAGAGAGAGATAATGATAGGCATTTTCCCTTTTGGGGTTTATTTCAGGAAAGAGTAAATTACAATGTATTCTATTTTGTTAGAATTCTTCCTTTTGTAACGTGAATCTTAGCGTTTCTTTTTTCATCTTTTGATATTTTTTTTCCTTCTAGTGTCCTTACCCAAACGAGTCTGGCATTAGACAAAAAAAAACAAAAAAAACATGGATCGAGACACTCAAACTATACATAATTTTAAGCGGTTGTATTACTTTCATTTAATTAATCGCAACTTCTCGAAGGAAACAGTGCAAAGCTATGTCATTTGCTGTCTGATCGATGTGACAACATTTTAAAAGTTTTTTTGATTTTTTTTTAATATGCATCTGCGTCTTTCCCTTCCTCCCCTTTTGTTCTTTCATATTTTTTTCTAATCTTTATTCTCTCTGCCATTATTATGTGCCCCTTTTTTCATGGGAACAACCTTGGTGTACCCTTCGGCGCACGCACATGTCGCTCTTCATATGAATCTATTATTTTGAAGCCGTCGATTAAACAAGTTCGTGCAAGTCGATTTTTTTTTGTGTTTGTCTGTCTGGCTGTTTCTGTATTTGTCTGTCTTATCTTTCTGGCTACCCGTCTATCTGTCGAGCAGTTTGTGTGGTTGTGAAGTCGAGCAGGGTTTTTATTTTCACCCTAGTTAGATAGGAACAATTAGTTAGGTTGTTAGTCAGAACAAGGTAGTTAGGAACAGTTTCTAACAACTTGCACAACTCATTACGTCATCGTTGTTATTATTGGCGTCGGTTTGTTATCATTTCTACTGTTGCTATTAATGATATTAATATCATTATTATTATTACGATCTTTATCAACGTTATTATTATTTATTACAGTTATATTTATACAGTCATCAGAATCGACCATTTAAATATGATCACATATGGGTTAATCTATTATTAGTATTATTGTTAGTTTTACTCTTACTCTTGATATTGTTTTCGTCTTCAGTATTGATAATTTTGTTGTTATTTTTCTTTGTTGTTCATCGCTTCATGGAGAGGGTACTCCTAAAATTAAAGCTGACGTCCCGATGTTGATCTGATCGCAGCTTCCGGTGTGTTGCGAGAGATTCGATGGGCGATCTGCCAAGGATTGCAAGTTGCAACGGAAGGCCAGTGGGATAGCAAAGGGGAGGGGGAAGCGATAGAAAGAGAGAGAGAGAGAGAGAGAGAGAGAGAGAGAGAGAGAGAGAGAGAGAGAGAGAGGGAGAGGAAGAAGGAAGAAGGAAGAGGTCTTACGCCCTTCTTGTCCGGGATTGAGATGTCAATCGGAACTCCTTACCGTCTGTTTTTTATTTATTTATTTATATATTTTCTGTTCTTGGTTTTGTTGCTGTTCTTGACGGCTGTGCTCGTATGTTGAATGCCATTTTATTATTATACATTATTATAAGCAATATTACTTTATAATATTCTTCGCTGTTATAGTGTTGATAATGATAATGATTATTATTAGTGTTATTATCATAAGTTATCATTAACGTCGTTATGAATCATTACGCTTATCATGACAAATATTCGTAATTTCTAACTTATTATCTCTCCTGTCTTTTTCATCTTCTTTTTCTTTCTTCTTTTCCGTTAGAGACCTGAACGGAAAAAAAAGTTTTATAGTATTTTGTTAAAGGATTTTTATAGCTCTGTTGCGTCTGTGCCTGCGTTTGTGTTTATGTGCGTATAGGTGTGTGTATGCATGTATTTATAGGCATATACCTTCGTATATGTATTTGCCCGTGTAAGTATACATGCATGTTTATATATATATGTGTGTGCGTATATATATATATATATATATATATATATATATATATATATATATATATATATATATATATATATATATACATGTATATATGTTTATATATATAAATACGTATATATATGTATATATATACATGTATATATGTTTATACATATAAATATGTATGTATATATATATATACTTATATATATGCATATTTACATGTATATATATACTTATATGTATATATATACATATACATATTTATATGTATATATATATACTTATATATATAATGCATGTATATCTATATATAATGTATATGTATATATGTATTTATACATGTATATTTATTAATATATGTGTATATATACATGTCTATTTATGTATATTTATATTTATTTATACATGTATATATATGTATATATATGTATATATGTATATATGTACACACACACACACACACACTCTCTCACACACACACACACACACACACACACACACACACACACACACACACACACACACACACACACACAATCATATATATATATTGTATATTGTGTTATATGTATGTGCTTGCATGCATGCCCGCATCTGCGTGTATTCGGTTGGGGCTGTTAGGGCGCTTAACGGGTGCAGTTCCGTCGCGGGGATGTTTTTGTTGCATTCGCTCGCTGGCGCTTGCTTACTTTCCCGGTCTATGCAAATGAGGTGGCAAGTGGCTGGCTGCGGCGATGCTCTTGCATGCGGGGGAGGAGGGAGGTAGAGGAGGGGGGAGGGAGGAAAGCGAGGTTGGGGGTGGGTGGGAAGGGGGAGGTGATGGCGAAAGTGGAGGTGGAGGGGAGGATGATGATGATAGATGAACATGAAAAGATAAAAAAGAGAGATGAAAACAGGAGAGGTGGGAGGAAATGATAGAGAGAAAATCTCTCTCAATCTCTCTCTCTCCATCCCTTCTTCCTCCCTCTCTTCCCTTCCTCCCTCACGCTCTCACTCACTCCCTTCCTCTCACCCTCCTTCTACTTCCAGCCTTTTCTTTCTTCTCTTCCTTCCCCCCTCTCATCCTTTTTTCCACCTTTTCCTCCCTCCCTCTCCATCTCCCTCCTCCCCTCCTCCTCCCTCCTCCTCCCTCCTCCCTCCTCTCCCTCCTCCCCCTCCCTCCCTCTCCCTCCCCCTCCCCCTCTCCCTCCATCCTCCTCCCTCTCCCTCCCTCCCTCCCTCCCTCCCTCTCCATCTCCCACCCCACTCTTTTTTCGAGGTCAACCTGCTCTTCCGACTTAAACGGAGAAAAAAAGGAAAAAGAAAAGAAAAAAAAGTCAATTTATTCAGTTAGGATCGTGTGACGCGCCGCCCTGTGACCTAGTCCAGTCTCTCATTGGCTTTGAGAGTAGGAGGGGTGGGGGTGAGGAGGGGCGGGGGAGTGAGGGGATTTTAGGTTGGGACTGGGGGTGAGGGTGGTGGTGGTGGGTTGGTGGGGTGGGGGGGGGGGGTGTTCCTTGGGTGTAGGTGTGTTGGGGAGGGGAGGGGGTGGGTGCGGGAGGTAAGGATGGAGAAGTTGTTGTTGTTGTTTTGTTTTGTTTTGTTTTGTTTTTGTATTTGTTTGTGGTTGTCATTCTGTTGTTGGGTTACATGAATCTATAGTCGTATTGGTATAGACTGTTGCTAATGCATTATATACATACCTCTTGATATTGCAGAATTCTGAATTGCAAGTGCATTATAAGCTACATTTTTATAGCCTTACATGATTCTCCCTTTTTTGTTTTGCAATTGTATAACAATATCAATACATAATCAATATCTACATATTAGTATTGCAGAAATCTCACTATCTGGGTCTAATTTAGGGACCTATATCAATCAACGCAAAGTGATTAAAGGAATAACTTGGTGTCTTGGCGATATTAAGAAGATCCCCAGGTTTCGCGAGGAAGTATTCTCCCTTATTGATAGACGAAGGTGGTGTGGGGGGGGAAGCGAGGCCGAGAGGGGGGTGGGGGAGGGTATGTCTTAATTTAGGGCATCTTAATGGAGGGGAAGGGTTGGTGTAGGGGAGGGGGATGTTGTTCTTTATCTGGTTTGTTATTGGTTTGCTTGGTTCTTAATCTTTTGTTTTGTGTAAGGGTCGCGCACTTGCTTGTTTGCTTTTTTTTTTATGTGTGTGTATGTATGTATGTATGTGTATGTGACAACACCTCTTTATTTGTGCGAGTGCTTGTGCTTGTGCCTGCATGATGCACATCCCCGAAGAGACGCAACTGTCGTATGGCTCAAAGCCCCATCAACATTTTTTTTCCTTTCGTGTTTATTGTCGGCTTAAAAGGATCAGTATTGTTGTCTTAAGCGGGACGGTCGTGAGGGATTTTTTAAAAGTTTTTCGTTCGAAATTCGGAACTTAAGAGAAGGGGATTTTTTTTTTTTTTTTAAGAAGGAAACAAATCAGATAATAAAGTAAAGAAAGAAGTAAGTAGAGGATATTAGAGAACGACCAAGGAATGAAGATAATGCGTAAGAGAGAAAGACAGAAAGGAAAAGAAAGAGAATAAAAGAGAAATAGAAATAACGACAGTAAAAGAATATCAACGAAGGAAAGAATAGTGACAAGTTCAAAAGAAAAAAAGAAAGAAAAAAAACAACAAAAAAATAGATGCACCGTTATATCGATTTCTCTCTCTCTCTCTCTCTCTCTCTCTCTCTCTCTCTCTCTCTCTCTCTCTCTCTGACGTCACTCGTGGAGCTATCCCTGTCGATGAAAACAGTACGCCATTTTTACCAACGTCTTTGTTTACACTCCGTTTATGTGCTTATGTTTTTGTAGATTGAGAGATAGGAAGGGAAGGGAAGCGTAGCCCGAAAGCAGACTCCTCCTCGTTACCATTTAAGTTTTTCGTAAGATATTGCAAAGCCATGTTTTTTTCACCTCTTTTTGTTTTTCTTTGCGAGTCGTAAGGTCAGTTTGCTGGCTTTGTGTTTAGTAATGTCGTAAATTATTATTATTATATATATTTTTTTTTGGGGGGGGCTCTCTAGTTTGTGATGATATCGTAGAAGAGATCTATACATTTATTTTGGTATGGTCGAGTAATGCATGATTCTAGTCTTAAATATCACAAAGGTCTTTTTTGTTGTTGTTGTTGCTTATAAATATTGTTTTGTTTTTTTCCTCCAAGAAAATCACAATATGTTCCTGGGGTCAATTAATCAGCAAACAATTTTTTTTCCGCTTTATTTTATTTTATTTTTAATGTTGATTTACTCCTGCTTTGCTTATCTATTTATTTCGCCCCCGTCTTGCGGCGTGACGGACATCCGGGACTCTTTGGGGCGCGACGTCGGCGGTGGCGGCGGAGGAGGCGGATGAGGATGAGGTGGATTACGGGCTTCTGGTCCACACGGCTCGCTCGCGCAGCTGTCATCCACTCGTCACCACTAAACACGCCTGGTTATATCCTGGCCATCTCGGGGATAGGGGGATGGGGGTGGGGTGGGGGGGTTGATGAGTTGTGATGATCCTGGCGGGGGGATGTTATTTTGGATTTTGTTTTGTTGCTTTCTCTCTCTTTCTTTGTCTTTCTCTCCCTCTCTTTCTTTCTCTCTCTTTCTTTCTCTCTCTTTCTCTCTCTCTCTCTCTCTCTCTCTCTCTCTCTCTCTCTCTCTCTCTCTCTCTCTCTCTCTCTCTCTCTCTCTCTCTCTCTCTCTCTCTCTCTCTCTCTCTCTCTCTCTCTCTCAAATTATTTTCAAGATCTAACATACTGGCAAATAGATTTTTTTTCCAAATCCGATTCATTTTTTGGTTTATAGAGTAACTTCTATCACCTTTTCTTTCTTGTTTTTCTTTTACCCATTTCCCTTTTGTCCCGGGCGAGCCTTGGTTTGATGAATACGATAATGGGAAGGATGAGGAGGATGAGAAGGGTGATGAAAAGGGTAATGATGAGGATGATGAAAAAGGTATTGGCAATGGTGAGGTGTTGGGTGAATGGATTTTTTTTTTCTTGTGCGTGTTATGATTATGTGTTGTCTCCCCTTCAAAGCCCGCCCACCCACCCACCCACCCTCCTATCCGTTTGTCCACCAATCCGCCCACCCAGCCGTTCTCCATGCCCATCTATCCGCCCATCCACCCACCCAATCATCCATCCACCCAACCATCCATCCACCCGCTTCGTTATATCCCGGTCATCTCTTAGGTGGGTTATAATGATGAGTAATGATGATGATGAATATGACGTGGGTGTTGTTTTGGCCTTTTTTTTGGGTTGTTTTAACTTACGTCTTTGTTATTTTTTTGTGGGGGGGCTTTCGTTTTCTTTGTCTTCTCTCTCTCTTTCCACCCCCACCCCCTCTCTCTCTTTCCCCCTCAATCTCTCACTCTCTCTCTATCGATCTATCTCCCCCTCCCTCTCCCTCCCTCCCTCCCTCCCTCCTTCTCCCTCTCCCTCCTTCTCTTTTTGCCTCCTTCTCCCTCTCCCCCCTTCTCTTTTTGCCCTGAATGTGTCATTATGATGTTGCTGATATTAATGGTCTTCTCACAATCGTTTTTCTTTAATTTTGTCACGATTATCAACCCTGTTTGTTTACTTTTACCATTGTTTGCAAGTGATTTCGTGCTGGTATCTATCTATTTGCTATTTTAGTTGACATAAACTTTAGGAGTAAGAGCGTCGAGTCATTCCATCGGCGCCATGTGTTTGTGTTTACAAAAATACACGTGCGCTTTCATTCATAATGTCGATAAGGACGAAACGCGAGATGCGCTTTTGTTTTCGTGGCGCGTGGTTTTAGTCTCTCCGTTGGGTCTCTTTCTCTCTTTCCTGATTGGGTGATTTCAATGATTTTTTTTTCTTTGTTTCTTTCTTGATTCATTTTTTCTCTTTGTTTATTTGTTGTCTATCCGAATTATTTTGTTCTTAGTTTCTCTTTTATGTTAGTTTGCTTCGTGACTTTTAGCCCAACGCCTGCCATTCATGCGCGTTGTTTTGACTTGTTTTGAGAGAGAGGGAGAAAGCAATGTTTATATAAGTTTGGAAAGAGAGAGAGAAAGAGAGGGGAAACGAAGAGCGAAAGAGAGAGAGAGAGAGAGAGATGCACAGTTGCTGCGTACGGTTGCTGTTGCTGGGGTTCTGTGGCAGTGCAGTTGCGGTGGGTGAGGCATTTTTTTTCTTTCTTTTCCTGCTCCACCTCCTCCTTCTTCTCCTCTTCCTGCTCCTCCTCCTCCTCCTTCTCCTCTTCCTGCTCCTCCTCTTCCTCCAGCTTCAGCTTCTCCCTCATCTCTTCCTTCTTCTTTTTTTTCTTCTTCTTCTTCTATATTTACATATAGCTTAATTATATATATCCAAACACGAGCAATGTACAAGCGCACATACACTGATATTACACACAAACAAACAAGCAAACAAACAAACTAGCCAAAAGGATCTCTCTCATTGGTGGCGATGAGTCAAGGATATTTTTTTCTTTCTTTCTTTTTTAATGTCTGCTTGCATTGCTGTTCCTGCCTGGCCACGTCACAGCGCGAGGGGACTTGACTTGGCCAGACAGACAGCCTGTGCTTTTGTTCTTGGTCTCGCTATAAGACTTTGCTTGTTTGTACCGGTTTGGGAAACTTGTCCTTGTTGGGTGGGTCGCTTTGTGTTTGTTTGTTGTGTTTTTCGTTAGTTGTTTTTCTTGTGTTTTTTTAGGTATTTATTAATTTATTTGTTTATTTCATTTTTATTTGTTTGTTTTCTAGTTCTGTTTTTTCTTTATTCTTATTTTATCTTTTATTTATGTTTTATTTGTTTTCTTTAGTTTTATTTCGTTTATTTATTAGTGTTATTGCTATCATCGTCATCATCATCATCATCATCATCATTTTGTGTGTGTGTATGTGTATGTGTGTATATATGTGTTTAGATAGACCTACATTATATAAAGCTCGCTGCAACCGATATCTGTTTATATCAACTCAATATTTTTAGATTGTCTACGTCTTTAAGGCATAATGAAAGAGATGAATAAAACAATATTTAATGAAACAATATGAAACAGTGTCTTATATAACAATAATTAGCGATGTTAAGTGATTGTGAAAAAATAATGTAAGTCTAGTTTTCAGTTCGTGTTTTTTTTTCTATTTGTTTTATTGAATTCAATCAGCCAATAGTTCTGAAAAAAATGTTTTCCTTACATGCAATGAAGCGAACTGTGAAAAAAATATGCCATGACAATTCCAAAAGGAATTATTTTCACCGTAAAAGAATGAGAAAAAGAAAAAAAAGTGAAGAAATAATTTTCACAGGAAAAATAAGAGAAAGAATTATCGAGCACATTATGAGGGAATTGTCTTCAAAGGGAAAGAATGAGCAGAATAATCAGCGAGAGAATTATTTTCACAGAAAGAGAATGAGAAAAAGAATTAACAAGGGAATTATTTTCACAAGCCAAAATAACTAGAAAAGAAAAAAAGCAGAGTTGAACACTGAGAGAGAGTTGGAAATTCTCTCATGTCAATTAACGCGTTGAAAAAAAAATGAAGAAAAAAAAGAGAAAATGGAGAAAAGAAAGAAAGAAAGAAAGAAAGAAAGAAAGAAAAAATACGTGGCGTAATTTAGAAAGTGTTTTAGAGATGACTCTACGTTTTTTGTTTTTATCTTTCTGGTTATTGACGTGTTGTTTATACGAATAATTTGATTGAATAAATAATAAATTTTGATTGAATTGTTTGATTAAAGGGTCCGTAAAACACCATCAGTAATAATGACGACAACAACAACAACAATGATGATAATGATGGGGATAATGATGAAGATAATAGGGAGGATAATAATGGTAATGATAAAGTAATTATAACAATAGATAATGATGATTATGATACTGATGATGATAACAATACTGATAATGATAATAATAAGGATGTTAATGGCAGCAGTGATGATAATAATAATAATGACAATTCCGACGAACGAAAAAAAACAACTGATCGACCTCCACACACACCCCTCCCTCCTCCCCTTCCCCCTCCCCCTCCCCCTCCCCCTACCCCTCCCCCTCCCCCTTTCCAATCTATCTTTAGCCGTGTCCAAGAACGACCGATCATCATTCGTTCGACTCATCGGCCGAATCAGCGACACGAAAGGAGTTCGGCGTCAGACCCGGTCAAAAAAGCGGCGAGAGGGGGGGGGGGGTGAGGGAAGGGAGGGAGAGGGGGGGAGGGGAGGGAAGGGAGGGAGAGGGGGGGGAGGGGAGGGAGGGGGGGGGTGAGGGGAGGGAGGGGAGGGGAAAGGGGGTGGGGAGGGGAGGGGAGGTGACCTGATCTCGCATTATGCCCATACCAGACGCCGATGAAGGAGCCAGATATAAATAGGTTTTACTTGGGCGTGATCGGGAGGGGGTTCGGGTGTATTGATGTGGGTGTGGGTGGGGGGGTGAGGGGAGGGAAGTGTGGGTGGGTGGGTGGGTGGATTGCTTGAAGATGTGTGTGTGTGTGTTTGTGTTTATGTATGTATGTATGTATGTATGTATGTATGTATGTTTAGGGAGAGCGTTCTTGGAGAGGGAAGAATGCGAGAAAAAAAAAAACGCAACAAATCAACTTTAGGTGAATTGAAAGATCAGTCGATTCCTGATTGAGTTCCTGCTGCTCTCTCAACGATGCATGCAAGCAGCGGGGTTGCTTGCTTGTTTGCTGCCACTCGCCTCCCTGACAGGGAATCGATGCAGAACGAATTGACTTGGCGGCGGTATTGGGCTGGGACGAGGTGAGCCAGGGTGTTTTTATTATTTTTATTTTTTATTTATTTATTTTTTTTAGTGAGGGTTGGTGTTTTGAATAAAAGTTGAAGTCCGCGTTGTTGTTATTGTTGTTGATATGGTTATGATTGTTATTATTATTTTTATTGTTATTTTTATCATCATCATCATCATTGTTCTTTTTATCCTCTACCTTGTCCTTTTCGTTATCATCATCAGTGTTATTGTTTTTATCATCTTTATCATCATCGTCATTTTACTATCATTAATGAAAGTATTATTGCTGCTGTCGTGTGTTCACAAAGACTCTTTAATAACTATTTTCCCTATTCCCTCCTCTTATTTTCTCTCCCTTCTCTCTCTTTCTTCAATTTACCTTCTCCTTTCTTTCATCTCTTCTCGGTCTTCTCGTGGTCTCTATGCAAGCATGTCGGCCGTGCTTGCGACTGAGCCTGCCTGCTGCCTCCGCTGGCCCGTGATTGGCAGCCGAAAGTGGCCTTTGTGCATTATTGATGCCGCATTTCCAGTCGTGGAGGGGGGTGGGGGGGAGGAGGGGTACGATCGATTACCTTCTGGTTGTCTGGTTTGTGTCTTTGTCTGGGTCTGTCATTTTTGTCTTTTTTTCTCTGTCTGGTTCTCTGTCTCTCCCTCCTTCCATTGCTCCCTCCTCCCTTCCTTCTATTTCTTTCTCTCTCCCTCTCTCCCTCCCACCTCCCCCCTCTCCCCAACAGCCACGTCTACCTACGCAAACCATCAACCAACCTAAACTAATATAATCCCATGACCATCACCACTGTCTCTATCATAATCATCATCATCAATATAAACACCACCATCATCATCAATATAAACATCAGCCATCACTCTCACCGCCACCCTCATCATCACGATCATCACCACCATCATTATCATCATCATCATCATCATCATCATCATCATCATCATCATCTTCGTGCTCCTCCTCGGCGTGTCCTTGACCTTTCCCTGACCTTTCTGACCGTTTCTCGTTAAGGAATCCTCCTAGTGCACTTCTCGGAGTGGGCTAAAAATATAACATTAATATTAATATTGGTGTTGTTAATGTTATTATTGTTGTTGGTGTTATGATGATTATTTTTGTTGTTATTATTGTTATTCTTATCATCATCATTATTATTATTGTTATTGTTCTTATGTATCTTTTGTATTTTATGAGAGATCGGTAGATAGGCGGGTGTACATTATTGTGTGTGAGAGTGTGAATATGAGCGTGAATGTATGCATCAATATTATCCGTATCATTATTATTATTGTTTTTATGTATCCTTTGTATTTTATGAGTGATCGGTAGATAGGCGGGTGTACATTATAGTGTGTGAGAGTGTGAGTATGAGCGTGAATTACGTATGTTTCTCGTTTCTCTGTTCACAAGAGAATGCCATCCGCGGAGGGTCATCCTCGGAACATGCAAGAGAGAGAGCGACCCCCCCCCCCCGAGGTTTCGGGCGGCGCGGCGAGGGGAATGAAAGGAATGAGGGGTGGGCGCCACGAAGGGCACGAGGGGTACGTGGTGTACGTGGAGAAGGGAGGGTTGGGGTAGTCTGTGGGTTGGGCTTTTTGTGAGTTATTTTTATGATATTGTTATTTTGCGGGAGTTGTTATGCACTGTTTACATGTAATGTTTTATTAACTCCGCCATAGGATTACGAACACATGGACATGCTCCCTCAGACACGCACGCATGCACGCACTGCTGTAGTTGTTCCTTCTCCTCCTCACGGACGCAAACGAGTAAATAGAAAGGCGAACGAATAGATCCCTCTCAATGAACCAAAGATAAAAATCGAGAAGCTCAAGACTGGATCAGGAAGTGTGAGACTCCGAAGGTGGCTTCTTTCTCTTTCTTCTTCTTCTCCTTCTTCTCCTTTTTTCTCCTCCTTTTTCTTCCTCTTTTTCTTCCTTTTATTCTTTTTCTTCCTTTTCTTCTTCTTCTTCTTCTTCTGCTTCTTCTTCCTCTTCTTCTTCTTTTAATTCTTCATTGTACTTTCGGTGTTCGTGGTCGAAAAAATCGCGAATGGTTTCTTTGAATTGTGTTATAATCGGTCGTCAAGTGGGTCTGTGTGTTTCCTTTTCTCTCTTTCTTTCTTTTTTTCCACTGACTTTGTTTCAGAATGGATCATTCGGACAGATTCTAAACCAAAAAATATATTCTGCTTATGTGTACAAATATACAATTCCGTATTTCCTTGCAAGTAAATCTTATCGACAAAATCAAGGAACAACCTAGAATTGCACAAAAGAAAATAGAGATATCACCCAACCAAGCAACCAGACACCAAAGAAATGCACAGACAAACACCAGGATTAGAGGAAGATGCTTCGTTTGCAGGTTTACAAACGAGCCCGGCATAGCGCTGAAGGTCGGGGGAGGGAGGGAGGGGGGTAAGTAAGGGGGTGATGTACTCAAGTTGGGGGTTGGGAGGGGGGAAGTGCTGACGGTGTGTCTGCTTGCCAATCTTGAGAGGAGGGGGAGGGAGGGGGGAAGTAGGAGAGGGGAGAGGGGGAGTTTAAAACGAGGAGAGATAGGAAGAAAGAGATACGAGAGTTAACAGAGAAATAGAAGGGAAAGAGAGTAAGCCGACGAATAGAAGTAAGGGAATAAAAGAAAGAAAGAGAGAGAGAGAAAGAGAAAAGAGAGAGGGAGAGAGAGAAAGAAAAAGAGAGAGAAAGACAAATAACAAAGAAAAAAAGAAGATAAGAGGAATAGAAAAGAGAGAGAGAGAGAGAGAGAGAGAGAGAGTGAGAGAGAGAGAGACTATGTTTTTACTTTGTTGTTATCATGTCCTTCTGGTACATCCACCTCTGCTTGCCAACCCCGTGATACTGATAGCCTTGCTGAGTGGGCTATATCGAGGTGGGCTGCAGGAAGGTGGGTTCAGGAGAGGGAGGGGGGCGAGGAGTGAGAGGGGGATAGTGCCAGGGTAGGGTGGGGGTATGAATGGGAGTAGGATGGGGGGTGGGAATGGGGGGAGGAGTATCAGGGTAGGTTTCAGGGTGATGGTTATGAGTAGGGCGAAGAAACGCGGGGGGGGGGGGACGGTATATTAATCTCTTGCATATTTTTTTCTTTATTCCTTTTTTTTCTCGATCGTACTTTCCTTTTGTCTTTAATTTTTTCCTTACTTTTTGATTTCCTTTTTTTCGTATATGGTGCATGTATGTAAAGAGAGAAAGAAAAGGGAAGAAAGAGAAAAGAAAAAAAAAGAAAATATGAAAAAAGAGAAGGAAACAAACAAACAAACTCCCTCCATTTTCTTCGCTCTCCCTTGAAACCCCCGCCTCCTTTCGCGTCTCTTCCTGTGTGGGGGTTCTCATGGGTCAAGCATCGTCGATTGCACTCATGGGGGGATAATGGGGATGGGTGAGTGCCAGCTGACGGCCAGGGCGATAAGGGGGAGTGAGTGAGTAAGTGAGTTGAGGGAGGTAAGGAGTTGAGTGAATGATTAAGGGAGGAAGGAATGAAGGAATATAGAAATGAAGGGAGTTGAGTGAGTGAGTTGAGGGAGGGAAGGAGTTGAGTGAATGATTAAGGGAGGAAGGAAGGAAGGAAGATAGGAATGAAGGGAGTTGAGTGAGTGATTGAGTGAGGTGGTGATTAAGTGAATGGGTGACTGATTATACGTGAGTGAGTGATTTGACTAAATTTACTCGAGTAGGTGAGAGTAGTGTATGAGTAAATGAGCACGTGGATATAAGTTAAGTGAATAAATGGATATTTGAGTGAACAAGAAAATGATTGAGTGAATGAGTGAGTGAATGAATTGAGAGAGTGAGTCTCATTGCAAGGCAACGCCGATGGTATACACCTTGAACATAAATATGGGAGTTATCCAGTATTTGTTCAGTTGGGACATTTGTTTATTGCCATGAATTGCACGTGCATTGTTCATGTTCATATTTTGGGTGTTCGATTTGTGTGTATTTGAAAAAAAAATGTTTCTGTTTGTGTTTACTTGTTTATTTTTGTGTGTGTATTGTCTTTGCTCGTGAATCAAAGTTTATTTATTGTAAAGAAATAACAAGGGAAGATTAACTCGTTTCATTAATTCGGCAGAGGGAGACTTATACAGAGGGATGGGGGAGAGGGAGGGTATAGGAGGGTCAGGGAGGCTGGTAGGGGAGGCTAGGGCATGGAAAAGGCGATGGAGGGTCATAGGGTATGGGGGTAGGGGGTAGGGGAGGATGGGGGCGACGGCGATCCACTTGGTATGGGGAGCGCGGGGCTTCATTATCGCGGCGGATCGGAATGATTAGCGTCCGCGGATGATGAGCTTTCGGAAAAAGAGAGAGAGAAAAAAAAAATGTATATATTTGATGAACTTCTCTGTTGATGCGCCGCTGCCACACACACACATACTCGTGAGCACACACACAAACGCAAACACACACACACACTCGTGAGCACACACACAAACGCAAACGCACACACACACACAAACACAAACACACAATAACACAATGTATGTAAGTATGAAGAAGAAGAAAAAGAAAAACTACAAAGAGAACGAAAAGTAGAGAGAGCATTATGTAAAAAAAACGGAGAAAGAGGATTATGAAAGGAGTTGGAAGGAGGAGAAGGATCCCCATTGAAGGAGTTAGCGTCGAGCGAGCCATCGCACCCACGATCTCTTCGGTCTGTCATGCGTCGGTCGTCGTCGTCGAATTTTTGTTCCATTTCATTTTGCACTAAGAACTGTTTGAACAACGGAGGTGGATGTTCAGTGTGGAGAAGGGGGAAATTAAGATAGATTTTATCACCCTCTTACTCCTCCTGAGCTAAGTGTGATTACAAGCTAGTTCGAGCTCGCTCGCTCGCTCTTTCTCTCTCTCTCTCTCTCTCTCTCTCTCTCTCTCTCTCTCTCTCTCTCTCTCTCTCTCTCTCTCTCTCTCTCTCTCTTTCTCTCTCTCTCTCTCTCTCTCTCTCTCTCTCTCTCTCTCTCTCTTCTCTCTCTCTCTCTCTCTCTCTCTCTCTCTCTCTCTCTCTCTCTCTCTCTCTCTCTCTCTCTCTCTCTCTCTCTCTCTCTTTCTCTCTCTCTCTCTCTCTCTCTCTCTCTCTCTCTCTCTCTCTCTCTCTCTCTCTCTCTCTCTCTCTCTCTCTCTCATTCTCACTCATATATATATATATATAAATATATATATATATATATATATATATATAAATATATATATATATATAAATATATATATATATAAATATATATATATATATATAAATATATATATATATGAATATATATATATATATATATATATATATATATATATATATATATATATATATATATATATATATATATATATATATGCACATGTATATAGGTTTGATATAATGTTATATTAATATATAAATATATATCATCTACCGTCCGTCCTCCTGTCTTCACCCTCCTCAGCTGTAGCCTTTCCCCCTCCCTCCCTTCCCCCTCCCCTCCTCCCTCCGGCCGGAATTTGAGCGGCGGCGCTTCTGATCTCGTGCGGGAGTGACGCTCTGTACTTTTTACAATAAAACATTCTCTTCCTTTTGAAATTCGACTTTTTAATGCATAATACAAGGTGGAACAGGGAAGGGGGGGGGGGTTCAGCCAGTGGCAGGGACGATGAATAATTAATGAGGTCAGACTGTCTCGGTTTGGGTGAGTTCTGGCTCTTCGACTTCCTTGGGCATTTGTGTCGGTCTGTTTTTTTTATGCACGCCGAAGTAGGCTCGGGATAGGAATTGACACACGGATACTTATACATTTATTGAGGGAAAGGGGAGAAAGAGAGAGAGAGAGAGAGAGAGAGAGAGAGAGAGAGAGAGAGAGAGAGAGAGAGAGAGAGAGAGAGAGAGAGAGAGAGAGAGAGAGAGAGAGAGAGAGAGAGAGAGAGGGTTGGGGGAGGTAAGAGAAGAGAAAAAAATAAAAATAAAAAGAGCGATAAAGAGAGAAAGAGAGAGGAATCGACAGAGACAAAGCTAAAGAGAGTCAGTGAGAAAGAATAAAAGACGAATAAAAGAACGACTTGAACGCATCCATCTGTATACAAAGTACCTACAGACAAGTGCACATCCCCCGCGGCCTCGACCTGTCTAATGAAACGCAGCGCCCGAGAGGAAGGGCTGGAGTCAAGTGGCAGTCGCGGGACAAAGTGGCAGATCAGGACAGCATTATTGCGTCTCTGAGGAGAGCTGTAGGATGTGTGATTAGCCGAGGAAGGCGTTGGTTTGTTTGTTATGCACGCACATGCATATGTACTTGTACACACACACAAACGTACATGCACACGCGCACGCGCACACATTTAGATACATACATAGATAGGTAGATAGATTGATAGATACTGCTTATTATGTCTAACATTCTATAGCTACATATGTTATATCAATATGTTATGCATTATTAGGCGAGGACCCTTTCACGCGCTGTCTTCGGAGGTGTGCTTGCTTGGGTCCGCCTGCGCTAATTGGTGTGCTTAGGTTTTATAGCCTTCTGGCTTCGCGTTGGCTTGTTTGCACACACACGCACGCACACACACACACACACACACACACACACACACACACACACACACACACACACACACACACACACACACACACACACACACACACACACACACACTTGGAGTGGGATACTTTCGGGGGATGTTTTTACGAGCGTTTTCTGAAGGAGGCTTACATCTCCTCCAGTATTTGTTGCATGATTTTCTCTCTTTATCAATCGCGTAATATCAGCCACAGAGTCATTTTCAAACGCAGACTCATACTGATAGGCAATATTAAATCCAAACTTATTCTTTACATGATCTAATTTCAAGATTTCTATAAACTTCACATCACATTCAAGTTCAAGCTCACATACAAAACGAAACTCTAAGTCATACTCTCAGATATAACATTTGAAAGTAAACTGAACTTAGATTTAGATAAATAAAAATATAGATAAAAAGATGAACATTCCTACCAGTGTTTTAGATCACATATACACCTGTGCTTTTTTTACCTGTGATTGTTAGTCCCATGTCTGAAGTCAGGTATACTCGGTTATACATCTCTTTGCTTTTTTTACACAGGTTAACGGAATTCAAGATTGCATATATTAAGATTGCGTGTGTAGAGTATATCTGCACTCCACCCCCCTCTTTCTCCCCTCCCCTCCCCCAGGCAGTGGTATATGCGTAAACCTTGCTTTCGAAGTCGGCAGCTGTGCGGGTATTTTGATTCTTGGATATTTATATTCATGTGTACATATGTGTCTGTGTATGAGTTGTTTGTTTATATATGTATGCATTAGTTATTTGTCTATTTTTTTTAGTCATCGTCTTTTTTATGTGATTAATTTGTTATTAGATTTCTAATTATATATCTAATTCGTCATCTTCTTTGTCTTCGCCATCATCTTTTTTTTGCCTTTTTCGTACCCATCTTCCCTGTCTTCTCCTTATACAATAAAGTGATTTAGAATAAATATCCGTTGTTGAAGACTGTTCTCTGTTAACAGTGTCCAGGTGTCGAGGTGTGAAAATAGCAATAATGGCGTGAAATACCGAGAAAGCGGCCATCTTCCTTCCGGGAGAACGATCAGCGGACGACCTGTTTTCCCCCTTTTTTTCCTCTTTTTTTTCCCTCTTAATACATAGTTGCTTCCTCCCATTCTACAGTCTCCGTGCTTCCTGCTTCTGTGTAAACATTCTCTCGTCTGACCCACGTCTGTTTAAGCCTCGGATGATAACAATTTACTTTCTCTTTTGCAGGTAAGGAAGCCGGGACGCAGGAGGAAGGAAAGGATGAAAGAACGACAAAAGCACTGAGGTACAGGAAGGAAAACCTTTGCTTGCGTGTGTAGGTATTTTGTGTGTGTGTGTGTGTGTGCTTGTGTGTTTGTGTAGGTTTATTTTTGTCTATATGTGTATGTGTGTACGTGCGTGCGTTTGTATGTTGTAGGAGCTTTGATATGTCCGGTATAAGTTTACATGCTTGCGTCAGTAGATGTGTGTGTGTGTGTGTGTGAGTGTGAGATAAACCGGTTTTACGTATGTTCTCCCGTGGTGTCATTTTAATGGGTCATTTTGTCCAACTTTTTCTCACCGAGTCATTGTTTTCTCGAGGCCTCCACAAAATATCGGATGTTGGGTTCGAATTCAGGAATATATACGTCCTCTTTATAACGCCAACACCAGATGCATCGTGCTGAGCGAGTACATTAGGCATGTCAGACTAAGACTAAAAAAAAAAAAAAAAAAAAAAGCTGCGGGGCAAGAGCACCATGGCGTAGAAAATGCAGACCTGTTGTGGGTCAGCGGGAGCGGCTCGGACGAGAAGGCAGCGGGTGGATGGATAAAAAAAGAGGTCCAGTTAGATATACTTGCTTGCATGTTGATAGGGCCTCCTTTGCATTCTGTCTTCGGGAACGACTTAGGAATTATTAGGGAAAGGGAGTTGGTATAATGGTAGTTTTTTCGAGATATACAAGCAGGGATATGTATGATACGCTTGCTTGCATTTTGACAGGGGCTTCTTTGCAGTCTGTCTTCGGGAACGACTTTGGAATTATTGGGGAAAGGTAATTGGTGGAATGCTATTTATTTCGAGTTATACAAAGGAATGAGTAAGATATGCTTGCTTGCATTTTAATTAGAGCTGCATTGCTTTCTGTCTACTGGAACGACTCTGGAATTATGAGGGAACGTGATTAGTCTAATGTAAAATACACTTTCTCGCTTTCTAATAAAACCGAAGTCTTAAAAAGATAGGATGGGGAACATATAATGGCTATTTAGATTGCGTAAACCATTATTACAAGCTGTCTCCCGAAAGAACTTCAATGTCTTTGCTTCAGTTAAATCCAGCTACTCTTGTTTTCATACAATGGTTTTAAAGCAGGGATCAAAATATATCCGTTACAGTGCAGGGGTAGACGCTTGGGATACGCAAGCAGGAGTCCCAGTAATGTTCAGTCGCTCACTTTCAAACAAAAGAAAAACAGTGCAGGATCTATCGAAATCTTTGAACTCTTGAATTCTACTCGCTTTCAAGGAATTGGGGACGAAATTCCATTCATGAGATGTGCACGCTCTGGTCTCCTTCTTTTTAGGATTCGAAGCAAATGAACGAAACTTTGCGCGTCTTCGTCGGCATTCTTTCACATACCTTGCAGGGAAAGTTTTTTTTTCTCTCTCTTTTCTTTCTCTTCTTGTCTTTACTTTTTTTTCTGTTTCTCTCTCTCTCTCTCTCTTTCTCTTTCACTTTCTCTCTTTCTTTCTCTATCTATTTCTCTCTCTCTCTCTCTCTCTCTCTCTCTCTCTCTCTCTCTCTCTCTCTCTCTCTCTCTCTTTCTCTCTTTCTCTCTCACCCCTCTCTTTCTTTCAGTGTCTCTCGTTCTCTTTCACTATCTCTATATCTATCTCTCCTCCTCCTCCTCCTCCTCCTCCTCCTCCTCCTCCCCTCCTCCTCTCTAACCCTCTCTTCCCATTCTTCCTCCCACCTCATCAACCTCTTTCTGCCCCCCTTCCCTCTTCTCCTTCCCCCTCCAACTCCTCCTTCCCTCCCTTCCTCTTCCCCTTCTCGTTTACCATCTGTCGTCTTATTTTATCCTCTCCCCCCTACCCCCTTCCCGCTTCTTCCTTCTCCCCCTTTCCCTCTACCGCTTCCCCCCCTCTCCCTCTACCGCTTCCCGCCCTCTTCCCCTACCGCCCCCCCATCCCTGTTCCCCTTCCTCTGTCCATCGCGAGGGGATTTGTTGCTCTGACTCTCTAAATACACTCGCGTCACTGCCGAAAATATTGTCCCCTCGACAGCACCGAAGAAGAAGAGGGAGGAGAAGGTAGGAAGGGAAGGACGGGGGAGAGGGAGAGGGGGGAGAGGAGGGGGGAGGGAATGGAGGAGAGAGGGGGGAGGGAATGGAGGAGGGAGGGGTTGAGAGGGGGGAGGGACAGGGAGAGATGGGGAAGGAGAGGAGGAAAGAGGGGCGGAGGGAATGGAGGAGAGAGGGGGGGAGGGAGTGGAGGAGGGAGGGGGAGAGGGAGTGGAGGAGGGAGGGGGAGAGAGAATGGAGGAGGGAGAGGAGGAGAGAGGGGGAGAGGGAGGAGAGTAGGGAGGGAGAGGGAGTGGAGGAGGGAAGGGGAGAGGGAGAGGAAGATATAGAAGGAGAAGGAGAGGAGGAAAGATGGGGAGAGGGAGAGGAGGAGATAGATGGAGAGGGCGAGGGAGCGGATGAAAAAGGGGGAGAGGGAGAGGAGGGGATAGAGGGAGAAGGAGAGTAAATGAGGGGGAGAGGGACACGCATACACACACACACACATAAACAAACAAACAAACAAACAAATACACAAAAAAATACTCACATAACACATTTGCATCCTAATTATTAATCATCCTCTATCGTGAATCTGCGCCGTTTGACACACCGCTCCAAATAGTCATGACAAAATTATGAATAGAATAATTGACAGAAATTTAAATTGACGAACGTATCGGTTTTTGTGTTGCTGTCGCGCTTAATTAAGATCCAGCGAAAGATATGCAAGAGTGTGTCCTATCATTTCCATTTTTTTAATATTTTTTTTTCTTTGTCAGATTTTAGTTTTGTTTATTAATTTCTTGGATTTTTTTTCGTTAGGAGATGCTTCTAGAATGTAAATTTTGTGAAAATATGTCTATAAGGGCATGATTTTTTTATTCCGTTACTTATATTATTTTTTTATGATTCTGAATTTTGTTATTATTACTTTTATTATTATTATTATTGTTATTATTTTTTTATATTGTTATTGTTAATATTATTAGTGTTATTAGTATTATTGTTATTATGATTATTATTTTCATTATTGTTCTGGTTATAAGACTATTGTTCTTTTTTGTTTTTAGAGTAATATTCTCTAATAAATCGCTCGATATTTATTTCGATCTATTTTCCTCAATGAAACAAATACAACCACGAGAAATAGAATAAAAGAGACTATGTAAAACTATAAATACACATTTTATTTCTTGTCCAGATCTTCTAGCCTTGTCTGGAGGTGAAAGAAAGAGAAAGAAAATGTTTTTGTTGTGTCTTCATCCTTGTCACCCTCCGTGTCTTTCTTTCTTTCTTCTTGCTCTCCCTTCAATCGCGATGTTTACATTTTTGCTTTTCTTTTTTCTTTTCCCTCTGTGATCTTTGTTATCTGTGCTTTGTTTGTTTTTTTAGTATTGAAGCTAACACCTTTGTCTTTGTTTTTTTGTAATCTTGTTTGTCTTTGTAAGGTCATGTCCTTTTTTGTCATTGTTTTCTTGCTGTTGTTCTTACATGTCTTTGTCTGCCTTTGTCTAGATTACTCTCGTTTTGTGATCTTGTTTGTCTGTTCTACTTATTTTTATCATCATTTCTGTCTTTGTTGTTTTTCTGGTGTGTGCCTATGTCCACCATTGCATTTCTTTGTTTTTGTATCTTTGTACCTTTTGTATTTCAATTTGTGTCTGTGTTTCTCTGCGTTGGCCATTGCTTTTATGTGTTTGTTCTATGTCCTTGTATCTGTTTTTTCTTGTTTATTTTTAGTTGTCTGTTTCATTGAGTTTTTTGTTTGTCATGCTATCGTTTCCTTGCTCACCCATTTATTCGTTTATTTTTTGTCTCTTTTTTTGTTTTCTCATCTTTATTGGCTCTATTCTTCCTCCTCTTCTTTGGTTCCTTTTTGTTTACTCTTCCTCACATTGCTTCCCCCGTCGTTCTCCTGTCTTCTTTGTCCTTCCTTTTTTGTTCGCTTGACCTCTTCCCATTCCTCCTTTATTCTCTTCACTTCTCATATTTTTTCTTGTTCTTGATTTTTCCTCCCTTTTTTTCTTTCTTTGTCACTTCTTCGTCCTCCTCCTGTCCTATCCCGTGTTTCCCCCCTTTTATTCTCCTCCTGGCCTTCTCATTTTTCCTTCGTTCTCATATATTCTCCCCACTTCTTTTGTCTTCTTTTATTCCTCTCTTGGTCTTTCTATTTCCTCCTCCTGCCTCCCCTCCCCTCCCTTCCCTTGTCCTGCCTGTGCCAGCGGGGATAAGGGGGGTAGGGGAGGTGGGAGGGGGGTTCTCCATGTACCCTGTTTTTACGTGGCTCTCAGATGATGAGGTCTAGACGGGGGGCAGACGATTGGGTGGAGGAGGAGGAAGAAGAAGGAGAAGAAGAAGAAGAAGAAGAAGAAGAAGAAGAAGAAGAAGAAGAAGAAGAAGAAGAAGGAGAAGGAGAAGGAGAAGGAGAAGGAGAAGGAGAAGGAGAAGGAGAAGGAGAAGGAGAAGGAGAAGGAGAAGGAGAAGGAGAAGGAGAAGGAGAAGGAGAAGGAGAAGGAGAAGGAGAAGGAGAAGGGGGGAGGAGGGAGGGCCGCGGGGGCTATGGAGGGAGGAAAGAGGGGCTAGGGAAGAGGATAAAGGGGTATGAAGGGAGGAAAGGGGGAGGAGGGGAAGGGGGAAGAGACGAGCGAGGCGGAGGAGGACTGGAGAAGAAGAAGGGAAATTAGGACATGAGAGGGAGGAGGAGGCAATGAGGGAGGGTCAGGGGAGGGAGAGGGATAGGAGCAACTGATTAAAGGGAGGAAGGGGAGGGACTGGGAGAGGTACTAGGAGCAAGAGGAGGTGGAAGGGAGGAGGGGCGGGGCAGGGAAGGAGAGGAGGGGTGAGGAGGGGAGGGAGTGGGGAGGGGCAGGAAGGGCGGCAGTGGTGGCGTCACGAGGAATATTAGCCCGTCAAGCGAAGAGGGAGAGGGCGGGATGGGGAGGGGTTGACGGGGGAGATGGGGGGTGAGGGTAGGGTATGTTACGCCCTAGCTCTCTAGGGCGAAGGAGGGGGAGTGGGAAGGGAGGGAGAAGAGGGAAGAAAATTGGAAGGAGATGGATAAGAGGGAGGGAGAAGGGTAGATGATAGAAAGGAGGAGAATGATAGTAGGGAGAGAAGAGGATTGGAAGGAGGAAGATAGGAAGGAGAGAGAAGGCTAAGGGAGGGAAGAAAGGGGGAGAAGCATAGAGGAGAGGGGAATGGATGGGAGAGAGAATGGGAGGAGAAGAGAGAAGGGAATGGGAGGGGGGGGGAGTTGACGTGGGCGGCCACAACTAGACTCCAAAGGGAATATGGGCGGCTTTGGCTACACGAACTGCTTCACTCTTTCATTTTATTTCCCTCTCGGTTCTTCCTTATTATCTTTCGTATTTGCGTTTTACTTGGTTATTCGCTTTTACAGGTTGATCTTGGTAGTATCTATGTGGTTGTCTGTATGCATTGCCGTCTGTGTTTTTGTTTTTGTTTATCTTGTCCTTTTCTTATGAGGGATCTGTCTGTCTGAGTCTGTCGCTTATTTTCTCTTATATTTCAACATTTCTATCTCTTTACTCCCAATCCCCGTCTCTCTCTCTCTCTCTCTTTCTCTCTCTCTCTCTCTCTCTGTTTATCTGTTTATCTATCTCTCTCTCCCTCTCTACCTCTCTTTCTCCTCCTACCTCTCCATCCCTCTCTTCTCGCTCTCCTTCTACCTCTCCATCTCCCTATCTATGTCCTTCTCCCTCTTCCTCTCCCTCTCCCTGTCCTTCTCCCCCTGTCCTTCTCCCCCTCTCCCACTCCTCTCCCCAGGTTTTTTTCTAGTAATAAAAGTTAAGGCCAATTACACGGCCTCTTATTTTATCAATATTGCGCACGCTCAAGCTCCTTGTTCTCGGCGCGGAGAACAGAGGAGACCCGTTGCCTCGAAAACAAAAGGCACGGCGCGGGAAGATCTGTTGTGCAGGATTCACCTTTGGTCTGTTTCGTTTCAACGCTTTGGTGGCGGAGTGGTTTGTACTGGGCCTCTCTTTCGTTCTCTCTGTCTCTCTCTCTCTCTCTCTCTCTCTCTCTCTCTCTCTCTCTCTCTCTCTCTCTCTCTCTCTCTCTCTCTCTCTCTCTCTCTCTCTCTTTCTCTTTCGGATTATGTGTCTTTTGGGTCTTTGGGTCTAGGTGCATGTGTGTGTTTCTTTTTGTCTTTATGCACGTGTATTTTATGTGTCTTTGTTGTCTTTGTTGTCTGGGCTGTCGTTTCTTGAGTTTCTTTTCCTGGGTTTTGTGTTGTGGCTGTTTTTTTAATAGTTTTTCTTTTGTGTCTTCTTTATTTCCCTCTGTCCCGTCTTTTGATTTTTTATTTATTTATTGTTTTATTTATCGCCTCCTCTTCCTCCTCGTCCTTGATCTTCGGCCTTCTATTTTTCCCCCCCGTCTCCGCCCCCTCCCCTCGCCTTTTGTGCGCAAGTGAGTGGGACTTATTGCAGCAGCCTGAGCGTGGCTTGTTGCAAACTGAGTGGAACCCATTGACTGGGACAAGGTTAAGGTTGATCGCAGTTGCTCGGTCGATCAGCTGGACGACGACGCGGCCGAGTCCTCCTTGAGATTGATTGATGAATGGAAGCTTTTCCCGTCGCTTGTCACGCGCCCTTTGCTTGCATGAGAGACGTCGCATGGCTCGGCTGGCGGGCCCGACGGCTCGTCCCTTGCGTCGTCGGGGAAGGCATTCCTGCGCGATGATTCACTCGTGGTGTGTGTGGATATATATGTATGTGTATATATGCATATATATATATATATATATATATATATATATATATATATATATATATATATATATATATATATATGCATATATATGCATATATACATACATACATACATACATACATACATACATACATACATACATACATACATATACCTTTACCTATACCTATACATGTACATGTATGCGCACACGCACGTGCACACACACACACACACACACACACACACACACACACACACACACACACACACACACACACACACACACACACACACACACACACACACACACACACACACACACACACACACACACACACACACACACACACACACACACACACACACACACACACACACACACACACACACACACACACACACACACACACACACACACACACACACACGTGCATACATACATACATATAATGTATAGTTTGTATTTGTCTATGCGTATGTGCATACTGTATACATTATGTAGATATTCTTTTACACACATTATTACCAGGGTTAGAAGACTTGATATTTTATCCGGTTCGTTCAATTTTTAATCTCTCTTTTTATAGACGGGCGTAAAAGCCTCACACTTTATGGCTTAGGTGCGAAGACGCCTCTCGGCCACAAAAAGACAGGACTCGCGTTACCTTAATTGCCTTCGTAGGAGGCAAATGGCACTCCGGGCGAGCTGGATGGCACTCTCAGAAGAAGCAAGTAACACGAGTGCCATCAGTGGACAGCTTTTTGTTGTTGGTCTTGGATCTCTCTCTCTCTATCTATCTATCTCTCTTTTTCTCTTTCTCTTTCCTTCTCTCTTTTTTTGCTTGTTCCGCGTTTATCTTTCTTTTTTATTCTCTTTCCTTTACTCTCTCTCTTTCTCTTTCCCTCACTTTCTCCCTTTCGATTATTCTCTCTCTCTCTCTTCCTTCCCTCCTTTCTTCTATCTTTCTTTATTTCCTTTGTTTCTTTCTGTCATTGCTTTTACTTTCTCAATTCTTTCCGTTATCATTCATCTCTCCGTTTTCTCCGGCACATTCAGGATATACAACAAGCATGCGCCCACAAACATCTATCTATATATCTATCTATCTATCTATCTATCTACCTACCTACCTACCTACCTACCTATCTACTAACTCGCATACAATGACGGGATACCAACAGAAAGGGCTTCGTGGCTATTGCTATAAGTTCCTGGTTATTTAATCTGGTTGTAGTGGTTGTTTGGCTGGTTGTTGTGGCACTTCATGGTCCCCCCCCCCTACCCCCACATTATGGTGGGTCGAGAGAGGCGGTTGATTAGGACTTGATTCGGTGATTAGAGCGAATGTTTCGGTCCTTCCGTCGGTCGCGTTGGGCAGCGGTTAGAGGTGGTGTTGTGCTTCGTTGTGTAAGACTATGGAGAGGGAGGGTAAGAAGAAGAGGGGGAGGGGGAGAGGATGTGAGAGAGGGAGGGGAGAAGGAGAAAGAGGGTGTGAGAGAGGGAAAGGGAGAGAGGGGGGAAGGGAGAGGGAGAGGGAGAAGAAGGTGAATGAGTGAGATAGGGTATAAAGAGAGAGACAGAGAGCGAGAGAAATTCGGATATAGGAAGAGGTACTTTAATATTATAGAAAAAAACTGGTTTTGAAGCTTGAGAAAAGGTTTTACATAAAAAGAAACTGTTTGAAACATTAGAAGAGTTTGATTTAGAAACTTCGAAAAATGCTTTTTTGATAAGCTTATTTTGACCCTTGATAAAAACAGTATTTTGAAACGTTAGACAAATAATATTTTTAAAACTATAGGGGAATCTATCGCTTGACTTAATTGTTTATTGACCGAAATGATGGGGTGGGGGCGAGTAGGGAGGTGGGGGGGGGGTGATGGGGAGGGGGATCACGATCGCCGTCGGTCCCAGCTAACCGAAGGGGCGAAGAGGCGTCGGTCAGTCGCCTCGCGTTTTTACCTGAGTCTCCCCTCGAGGCGGGGGTCGTCCCTTCCTTTTTCTCTTTTTCTCTCGGTCTATCGATGTTCCTCTGTGTGTGTTTGTTTCCCCCCTTTCTCTCTCTCTCTCTCTCTCTCTCTCTCTCTCTCTCTCTTTCTCCCTCTCCCTCTCTCCTATTTCTCCCTCTCCCTCTCTCCCTCTCTCCCTCTCCATCTCTCCCTCTTTCTCTCCCTCCCGCTTCTCTCCATGGAATACTAAGTTGCGACCTTACCTCACGGCTATTGTTGCGCACATGTTGTTTACGGACTCAACTGCCACTGCGCCGACGGGTCGCTCTTTGGTGAGAGGGGGTGGGGTGGGGGTGAGGGGCTGAGCCTATTGGTCACAAAAAACAGATAGGCCTTCTCTGTTTATCTATCTGTGTTATGTGTTTTTGCCTCTCTGATTTCTTGGGTTCTCTGTCGTTTCTCTTTTATTTTTCTCTCTTCTCTTCTCTATTATTCTCTTCTCTCATCACCTCTTCTCTGCTCGTCTCTTTTCTCTCATTATCTCTCTGAAACTGTGCTTCTGCCTATCAAGCTGAAGGAAGGTGTAATTATCAGCCACATGCGAACCACCTTCTTTCCTCCCCCTTCATCTCTCCTCTCTCCCCCTCGTCTCTCCTCTTCTCCCCCCTTCCCCCCTTCTCCCACACCCCATCCGATCCACTCCTCTCCTCTCCTCTCCTCTCCTCTCCTCTCTTCTCATTCCTCTGTCTCCCCTCCCATCCTTCCCTTACCCCCTGCTTCCGATCTACGTCCATCCCATCCCATCCCCTCTTCTCTCCTTTCATTCCCATTCTTCTATCATCTATTTCTCTTCCCTCCCTCCTTCCTTTCTTCCCTCCTTCCCTCCCTCCCTCCCTCCATCCATCCATCCATCCCTCCCTCCTTCCTTCCCTCGTTTCTTCCTCCCTCCCTTCCTCCCTTCCTTCCTCCTGTCCCTTCTTGAGATGGATCTGAGCTACGTGTTATTCTCCGTTTCGATAGCGAATTAGGAAACGATGCGGAAGCAGGTGTGACCTCTCCCCCCCCCTCCTCCCCATACACCCAACCCCTTCGACTGGTGCAAAGGGTCACAGTTTGAGTTCCAGAGATGCATTTTTTTTTCTGTGCATCACCAGAGGCGTTCAACCCATAAGGATCTTCTGAGCCATGATTATTCAAGCAGCTGCAGCCAGAATGCGAAGGAGAGAGAGAGAGAGAAAGAGAAAGAGAAAAAGAAAGAGAGAGAGAGAGGGGAGGGAGACAGAGAAAGAGAAAGAGAAAGAGAAATAAAGAAACGATGAAAACGAAGAAAATAGAGAGAGCGTAAGAGAAAGAGAGGCCTCCTTGATCACAGGGTTGAGTCACAGGTAAGCACACGTCTTTAATCAGGCATTCCGAACACAGGTAAGTTGCATTTGTAAGGAGCGGTTCTGCAAGTGCCGTTGCGTGCATGCAGTCTGGAAATAAATGTTTTTTTTTTAGTACTTTGAAGAACTTGGGTGCTCGTTGTGCAGTGATAAAGAGGATGTTGAGCGCGTCCAGATGGTATCGAGGGACCAAAATAGGAACTCATTCTGGAATTGGAGCGTTTATTGATGTTTTCTGTCCCGGAAATCAGAAATGTAATTTTCTGATAAAGGCTTTTCATTGCGCCCAAATGTTTTTTTTTCCATTTGCATTGCCTTGCTCTTTATGTGTGTTTGTGTGTGAGTGTAAGTGAAGACAGAGAGAGAGAATGAGAGAAAGAGAGAAAGAGAGAGACTAATCCCCAGGTTTAGATTTGAAAATGTAACCGAAGATATGTGCCACGTATGTCAAATATCTGTATTTGAAGATTGATAATCTATTTCTATCTATATCTATCTACCTTTATTCATTTATTGATCAGTTGACCGTATAACTGATTATCTATATATCTGTATCTATCAGTCCATCTATCTAAATATGTTTATTTATTCGTTTCCTTTTTTCTGAATTTTCATTTGCTTTATGTATTTTTTTTTCACCGTATCATTGTCAGTTAATTTCCGTTCCCTTTCTTTTAATCTTCCTTTCTTTTCTTATTAATTAGATTTTTTATATTTCCGTTCGTAGACAGACTCCTAGTTTAAAAAAAAAGTAGAAGAGCCCCTTTGTTTGATGATTGACTCCATTCTTTGCAAAGGATTACCCACCTCTCAGACGGATGGGTTCCTTTACCTCAAAAGAACGACGTAAAATAGGACTCCTTTTTTTTTTGGGGGGGGGGGGGCTTTTAAGACGGGCACGTCGCCAAGTAGGATGAGTCCCCATACGGTACAATAGGTCTCTTGCTCTCCAGAATGACGCCCCTCCCCCCTCCCCCCTCCCCCCTCCCCCGTGATGTAGATATCCTCTCAAGTACTACAGAGTGATGCCTTGAGATGTACTGTAGATGTACCCTTTGCGCTGTGAAATGACGTCCTATGATGTAGATTGTCTCCTTACCCCCCCCCCCCCTCCCTCGGTGCTCTTGGTGTACCTCCCCCTCCCCCCTCCCCCCATCGGTGCTCTTGGTGTACCCCTTCCCCCTCCCCCAATATAATAAACCCTGGGATCGCCATGGCCTCAAGAGATACACAAAGTCGGTTCCCGAACTTGTGATATTGACAGCTTTTAACTTTAACTGAACGCGCGACTCGTCATATTTGCATATTTGAGTCGAAGTCATGGGTTGAGGTGCATGATATTGGGATCGCAAAAGAAGGAGAAAAGAAAGAAAGGGTTAAGAACCATCGGTGTAGACTGATGCCACCCCCATATGTAGATCGGCTGCCTTGCACGACGGAATGATCATGCAGACTGATAGCCCCATAATGCACTGCAGACTAGCTCCCCCCTACCCCTCCGCCACCCCCTCCTCCTCCCTGTTCGCATTGCCTTGCTCTTTGAGTGATGTCCCACAGGATTATTTAAATGCCCCCCCCCCCCATGCTCTGTAAAACGACTCTCCCTCCTCCTCCTCTCCATCCCCTTCATCGCTCCTTCTTCCTCCTCATCGCCCCCGCCCTTTCCCCTCATCGCCCTCCCCTCCCTCTCATTCATCCCCCTGCTTCCTTGTCTCTCCTTTCTCCCTCGCCCCTTACCACTATTCCTTCTTCCTAAGCGATCAATCAGATGAACTCTTTTAAACGGTCTATGGGCACTGCTACTCTTCTTCCTCTCCCCCTTCCTTCTCCTCCTCCTCCTCCTCCTCCTCCTCCTCCTCCTCCTCCTCCCCTCTCCTCCTTCTCTGCCTCCTCCTCCTCCTCCTCCTCCTCCCCTCTGCCTCCTCCCTCCTCCTCCTCCCCCCCCCTCTGCCTCCTCCTCCTCCCCCCCTCTGCCTCCCTTCCCTCTCCTCCTCCTCCTCCTCCTCCTCCTCCTCCTCCTCCTCCTCCCTCCTCCTCCCTCCTCCCTCCTCCTCCTTCCTCCTCTGCCTCCTTCCTCTGCCTCCTCCCTCCCTCCCTCCCCCCTCTCCTCAGTCGGGGATCGATATTGGCTGATTGGCTTATTGTTCATTAGGGCTTTTAAGGATCGCCATCTTGATAGCGGGGTAGCGTGTGGGTCGGAGGAGGGGGAGGGGGAGGGGGAAGGAGCATTGGAAAGGGAAGGGGGAGGGGAAGGGGGATTAGAAGGAGAGGGGTAGGGGGAGGGGAAAGGGTAGGGGTAGGGAGAGGAGGAGGGGGAGGGGGAAGGAGCATTGGAAGGGGAAGGGGGATCGGAAGGAGAGGGAGGTAGTGGGAGGTGGTATGGAGATGGGGAGAGGGAATACCGAGGAGGAGGGAAGAAGAGAGTGAGGGAGGGAGGGAGAGAGAGAGGGAGAGGGAGAGAGAGAGAGAGGAAAAAAAAGAAAGAGAGAGGGATGGTGGGGGGAGAGGGAGAGAGAGAGAGAGAGAGATAGAGATAGGGAGGGAGGGAGAGCGAGAGGGAGAGGGAGAGGGAGGGGGAGAGAGAGAGAGAGAGGGAGAGAGAGAGGGATGGAAGGAGGGATGTGATATGGTAGTGGAGGTGCATGGGAGGACGAGGAGGACGGAGGCGGAGGTGTTGCATAGGATAGGATTTAGAGTTTCTCTCAGTCTTATCCCTTTTGCTCTTCTATGGACACTCCTCTCATACTGTCTTCTTCTGTACCCTTTTTTTTCTTCTCCTATTTTCTTTCCTTCTCTCTTCCTCGTCCTCTTCCTTTCCTTCGCCTGCGCTTCGCTTCCTTAACTTTCTCTCTCCTCATCTACCCTTCCCTCCCTTCTTTTCCCCTCCCCTTCTTCTCCTTTCCCCTTTGGTCTATCCTCCTTTCTTCCTGCACCTTCTCCCTTCCCCTCCTCTCCTATCCTCTCTTTTCCCCTCTCCTCCCTTCTTTCCTCCCATCCTCTCCCTTCCCTTCTCCCTTCTCCCCTCCCATCCTCCCTCCCATCCTCCCTTTTCACTTCCTCCTCTCATCCTCTCTTTCTGCTCCCTTTTCTCTCTTACCGTGCCTGCCTTGTATAACAAAGATAGAGGATGCATACGCTGTACAGCTAGGTACTTGCGTGGGTGCCCTAAGCATCGCCAGGTGACAGAGATGAAGAGAGGAAGGGAGGGGGGGAGGGAAGGGGAAAGGGGGGATTGAGGGAGGAGGGAAGGGGAGAAAAAGAAAGAAAAAAATGTAGGACGAAGAGATTGAGGAAAGGGGGGATTGAGGGAGGAGGGAAGGGGAGAAAAAGAAAATGTAGGACGAAGGGAAGAGATTGAGGGGAAAAAAAGAAATGGCTTTTGAAATCTGAGAAAAACTCGAATAATCACATTTGTCTTTCATGTCAACTATGAACATCGGTCGCATATTGCAGATGTTGCCGAGGGGGAGGGTAGGCGGGGAAGAGGACGAGGAGGAAAAGAGAGAGAGAGAGAGGCAAAGGTTTAGGATATCGGCTCTACACATTGCAGAGTTGAAGATCGATCCTACATTGCAGGTATTGCAGAAGGGATGGATAGGGAGTCGAGGGACGAAGGGGAGGAGATCAAGAGAGAGGCGCCAAGGTATATGGATGGCGTATCCTCCCGTTGCAAAGTTGAACATCGATCCCACATTGCAGGTATTGCAGAAGGAAAGGGTAGGAGGGGGAGAGGGAAGAGGAGAGAGAAAGAGAGGGAGGGAGAGGGAGGAAGGGAGAGAGGGAGAGGGAGGAAGCGAGAGAGAGAGAGAGAGAGAGAGAGAGAGAGAGAGAGAGAGAGAGAGAGAGAGAGAGAGAGAGAGAGAGAGAGAGAGAGAGAGAGAGAGGGGGGGGGGTCGTGTCCCTCTCTTGCTTCTGCCGTGGGAGAGTTACGATGCGATGTGGGTTGTTAACTGCTGGCTTTAGTGGGTGTTGATCTTAGCTCGGCGGCGGCGAAGGGCGAGCAATCGTGCATGTTGCAGGGGCGTGTGTATGTATGTATGTATGTATGTATGTGTATGTGTGTATGTGTGTGTGTGTAACTTGGAAGATTAGCATTGTTTGTTATCACTTTTATTGGTTTCTATGTGTTTCTTTTGTTGTTGTTATTATCATTGTTATTATTATTATTATTAGTAGTAATAGTAATAGAACTAGATCAATATTGATATTATTAGTAATTGATGTTTGTATTCGGGTACCCGCATCTCGGATTTTGCTTTGGAAAAAAAAGATAACGTATTTGGAATTTTGTGTCCTGTTTGTTTAGTAATTCGATCCTTGTTTTTATTTTCCTCGATAACGTTTTGACTTTGATTTGAAAACAGCACAGATTTTTTGAATGCCTCTCACTCATGTTTGATGTGTGTTTGTTTTATTTAATTATTCGTATTGATATTGAGAATGATGTTATTGCTATTACTGTTTTTGTTTTTATGTATTGTTTTTGTTGTTATTTGTGTCGATAGCTTTGTTATCTTCGTCATTAACATTATTTATCATTCATCATCATGATTATCACCACTACCATCATCATTTATCATCATTTATGATTATCATCATTTATCATTATCATCATTCTGTAAACGTCTGTCTCTATCTCCTCTCCAACCAGGAAAACACACACACAAAAATGACTTATAAATCCCCACCCCCCACCCCCGCCCCCCCGACCAGATCGTATCGCGCATCGTCAATCACCTTTATTTAGAGCGTTTGAAAATTCCGGTTCTGGCGACGGCCATATCCGCGGAGACGGCCGTAAGTCAAAACCATAAACGACAGATAACGTGTTTGTTTTGGCCACCGTGGCAGAGCGAGGCGGATGAGCCCAGGTCGTATAGGTCGTGGCTGGGTCGTGGTTCGTATAAGGCGTAGTAGGCGGGCGCGAGTGGTCGTCCTTGTAGGGGTGGGGTGGGGTAGAGGGGTGGGGTTAGGGTGGAGGGGTGTAGTTGTGTCACCTGGATTTAGGGAGGGGGTTGTATTGAGGGGGTAAGGGAGGGGAGGGTGTGTATGTTAAGGGAGAACACAGCTGTTGTAAGAAATGATATAGGCCTGTGCACTGTCTCTCTCCCTCCCTTCCTCCCTCCCTCCCTCCCTCTCTCCCTCCCTCCCTCTCTTTCTCTCTCTTTCTTTCTTTCTCTCTCTCTCTCTCTCTCTCTCTCTCTCTCTCTCTCTCTCTCTCTCTCTCTCTCTCTCTCTCTCTCTCTCTCTCTCCCCCCCCCTCCCCCTCTCTCTCTCTCTCTCTCTCTCTCTCTCTCTCTCTCTCTCTCTCTCTCTCTCTCTCTCTCTCTCTCTCTCTCTCTCTCTCTCTCTCTCTAACATGAACTGTGCAAACCATGTAGGCATAGTTCCTATGCCTATTCATGTGTATACACTGTATATAGTATGAATAAACTTATCAAAATCAATCTCTTTCCCTCGCCCCCCCTCTCTCTCTCTATCTATCTCTCCTTCCCTCTCTCCCTCTCTCCCTCCCTCCCTTCCCCCCATCCCCCCTCTCTCTCTCCCTGAAGATTGATTTAATGCACCGCAAAGCAATGATTGGTTTAAGACTTAAAAGAATGGTTTATAGATGTAGAAGTGAAATTACGAAATGACGCAACCGGTCAATACTAAGGTAACGGTGCAGGAGAAGTTATATTTATGATGTGGCAAGGAATTTATTGTTTACATTGGATTATATAATATTTAGGATAGCAGTTGCTGCATCCGCTTCGGGAGGGTCTATAAAAGGGTATTAGGATTCTTTTTTGTTTATGTTCCGGAATATGAAGCTTGTTGATTTTTTTTTATGTATATGTTTTGTTGTTATTGTTTGTTTTTATCTTGTGTTATTTTGCTTAACGCATTTTCTTTTCTGTGTTCGATTAGTCTCATGAATTATGGCCAATCGTAGTCATCTTTCAAATAATTGTTTATTTATATCTCTAATTATTCTGCGATAGTCGATCGTCAGATAAGGATTCTGATCGAAATTTAGACAAAGGAAACAGGACAGTCATCCCTTGGCGGGCGTTGTATCGACTCCTCGCGTGTTTGTTCGCTTTGTGTGTGTGTGTGTGTGTGTGTGTGTGTGTGTGTGTGTGTGTGTGTGTGTGTGTGTGTGTGTGTGTGTGTGTGTGTGTGTGTGTGTGTGTGTTGTGTGTTGTCTGTTTGTGTGTGTGTCTATGCTTCTTTGCCTCTTTGCGTGTAAAGGAGTGATGATAGAGTGAGAAAGAAATAGATAGATCGATAGATAAGTTAAACGGTAATGATATAGACACAAACAAATAAAAAAGAAACAAAGGGCAAGGAAAAAAAAGTCAGAGCTGCCACGAGGATCTGTAAGTGTTATGGATTGCTGACTCGATGTTAAAGTGGAAGGATTTGGTTCCTTAAAGTGGAAATGTGGTTCTGGCGTTGGTTTGGTCCCGCTGCTGCGTGTGGAGAGGCGAAGTGGCGATGTATATTTTCAAGTGGAAAGTGAGCTTTCTTAAGTGGAACAGAGTTTAGAATCTGTTTTTTTTTCAAAGTGGGAACATGCTGTCCCTTAAGTAGAAGCATGGTATTCTCCCAAGTGGCAATAATTTCAGACTTGCAGGGCCTGATATGCTGAGAGAAAAGCCTGCAAGAGATGCTTGATTCATGCCGTGAGCTAAAGCAGGAGAGATGAGTGAATGAAGTGTTAGGAAGTTTAACAATGACCCTCGTGATGCTGCTTGTTATGGGGCGCGGGGTGATTGTTAGCAGAAGCATTTAGATGCGGCTGGGTTGCTTTACGTGTGGACAAAGGGCGGAGGAAGGAGGGTGGGTGAAGGGAGGGAAGGGGAAGGAAGGAAGGAAGGAAATAAAGAGAGAGAGGGGGGGAAGGGAGAGGGTGAGGAAGAAAAGGGAGAGGGAGAGGGGAGGAAGAAAAGGGAGAGAGGAGGAAGAAAAGGGAGATAGGGAGAGGGAGAGAGGAGGAAGAAAAGGGAGAGGGAGAGTGGAGGAAGAAAAGGGAGATAAGGAGAGGGAGAGAGGAGGAAGAATAGGGAGATAAGGAGAGGGAGAGAGGAGGAAGAAAATGGAGAGAGGGAGAGGGAGAGAGGAGGAAGAAAGGGAGATAGGGAGAGGGAGAGAGGAGGAAGAAAAGGGAGATAGGGAGAGGGAGAGAGGAGGAAGAAAAGGGAGAGGGAGAGTGGAGGAAGAAAAGGGAGATAGGGAGAGGGAGAGAGGAGGAAGAATAGGGAGAGAGAGAGAGAGAGAGTGAGAGAGAGAGAGAGAGAGAGAGAGATTGAGGCTCAGGGCACTGTGAGGGAGGGGGCGTGGCCAAAGGCGAGGGGAGGGAGGCGTCGCATAAAGCATTTCTTGACCGAGCGAGTATGGTGATAATTGCAATAACAACAGCAATTAACAGCCTAATTATTCCGGTGATGGTGGAGATAATTGGTGATCGCAGATTGTAAAACTGTCGCGAGGAATTTTATTTCCAACACCTGTCTCAGTTGTTCATTCCCCCCATCCCCTTCCCCCTATTTTACTCTTTCCTTTTACAATCACCATCCTCTTTTTTTTACCCAATTCGTCTTTGTATTAATTGCCTTATTATTAATTTTATTTTCTTCTATCTATTTGTGTCCAGTTCCTTCCTTTGTTTATTCCTGCCTTTCATACCCTCCCCTCTTCCCTTCCCTTCCCTTCCCTTTCCTTTCCTTCCATCACCCACACTCCAACCTGATGTCCTTCCTCCCTCCCTCTATCTCTCCCTTGGCGACGCCCATCTGCCGCCCACGAGGAGCTACAATGACGCTTCTCTCTCTCTCTCTCTCTCTCTCTCTCTCTCTCTCTCTCTCTCTCTCTCTCTCTCTCTCTCTCTCTCTCTCTCTCTCTTTCACCTTTCCTTCCTCCCTCTCCCACATCCCCTTCCTCATCCCCTCTCCCATCTCTCCCTCCTCATTCCCTCTCCCATCTCCCCCCTCCTCATCCCCTCTCCCACTGCCCCCTCCTCATCCACTCTCTCACCTCCCCCTCCTCATCCTCTTTCCCACCTCCCCCTCCTCATCCTCTCTCCCACCTCCCCCTCCTCATCCTCTTTCCTACCGTCCCTTCCTCATCCTCTCTCTCACCTCCCCCTCCTCATCCCCTTTCCCACCTCCCCCTCCTCATCCTCTCTCCCACCTCTCCTCCCATTTCCCTCGCCTCCGTCCCCTCTCCCACCTCCCCCTCCCCTCTCCCACCTCTCCTCCTCCCATCTCCCTCGCCTCCGTCCTCTCTCCCACCTCCCCCTCCCCTCTCCCACCTCTCCTCCTCCCATCTCCCTCGCCTCCGTCCTCTCTCCCACCTTCCCTCCTCTCGTCTCCTAACTCCCCTCCTCCCGTCTCCCCTCCTCCCGTCTCCCCTCCTCCCTATTCCCACTTCCCCTCCTCCTCCCCTTCCCTTTGGCGACGCCCTTCTTCCACCTTCGATAGGCAATGTCGCCCTTTCTCCCCTACCTATGGGTGGCCTCTCCTCTCCTTGTTGAAGGGGCTCCGGTGGTGACATGGTGTGTGTGTGTGTGTGTGTGTGTGTGTGTGTGTGTGTGTGTGTGTGTGTGTGTGTGTGTGTGTGCATGTACGTGTGTGCGTGTATACGTGTGTCCACATCCATAGCCACATCTCCTTCCTCTTCCTTTTCCACACTCCTTCCTCCTTCCTCTTACTTATCCCCCTCCCTTCCTCCCTTCTTCCCTCCCTTCTCTCCCTCACTCCTCCCTCTCTCCTCTCTATCTCCTTCCGTCCTCCCTCCTTTCATCCTTCTCTCCCTCCTCCCTCCCTCCTTCCCTCCTCTCCATCCCTCCCTATCTCCCCTCTCTCTCCTTCCGTCCTTCCTCCTTTTCTCCCTCCCCCCTCCTCCCTCCTCCCTACCTCTCTCCCACCTTTGCACTACACCCCAATGCCAATCATCCTTCGCCCCTCCTCCCCCCCCCTCCTCTTCTTTCTCCCCCCCTCCCTCCTCCCACCCCTTTCCCTCCTCCTCCCCCCTCCTCCCCCCCTCCTCCCCCTCCTCCTCCCCCCTCCTCACTCACCCCCCTCCTCCCTTGATTATTCGCGAAAACCCGACCGATAAATCATCCTCCCTTTCTATCCTCGCCCTTACACCTCTTTGCCTCGACCCGCTTCCCTTTTTTTTTAACCTTTTCCTCACACTTGATTTTTTTTTAACTCTCTCACTCGCCCCTCTCTTTCTAGGTCTCTCTTTTTCTATATCTCTTTATCTCTCTATTTCTCTTTTTATTTCGATTTCGATTTCTCTCCCTATATTTCTCGTTATATATCGATTTCGCTTTCTCTCTTTCTATTTCTCTTTATATTCCCGATTTATGTTTCTCTCTCTCGCTTTCTATTTTCTTCTCCCTCCTTCCCCCCCCCCCCTCGTCGCGGTCACTTCATTACAATTCGAGTATTTTTTTCTCTCTTTCGCGATCTTTCTATTGTCGGTCGTGTTTACACATTCTCTATCTATCTATTTTGCCTTCCTTCTCCCTCTCTGTCTTTTCCCTCTATCTCGCTCCCTCTCCACCATCCCTCTCTCTCTCTCTCTCTCTCTCTCTCTCTCTCTCTCTCTCTCTCTCTCTCTCTCTCTCTCTTCCCTCATTTTTTCATTGGGTTCTATAAGTTTTTTCACCTTGTGCCGTGTTGTACCTTGATGCCCGAATTCTTCATGTCATTTTAGAAGATAATGTAAGAGATAGATAGGGAGATAGAGTGGGAGAGAGAGTGAGAGTGAGAGTGAGAGTGAGTGAGAGAGAGAGAGAGAGAGAGTGAGTGAGTGAGTGAGTGAGTGAGTGAGTGAGTGAGTGAGTGAGTGAGTGTGAGAGAGAGAGAGAGAGAGAGAGAGAGAGAGGGAGAGGGAGAGGGAGAAAGTGAGAGAGAGAGTGGGAGACAGTGGGAGGGAGGGAGAGAGTTGGAGATAGTAGGATAGAGAGAGAGTGGGAGAGAGAGAGAGAGAGGGAGAAAGTGAGAGAGAGAGTGGGAGACAGTGAGAGGGAGGGAGAGAGTTGGAGATAGTAGGATAGAGAGAGAGTGGGAGATAGTGGGAGAGAGAGAGAGAGAGAGAGAGAGAGAGAGAGAGAGAGAGAGAGAGAGAGAGAGAGAGAGAGAGAGAGAGAGAAAGAAAAAGAGAGAGTTAGAGCGTTAGTGTGTTTGTGTGTGTGTGTCCGTGCGTGCGTGCGTGTGCATATGTAAAGGAGTGATAGAGTAATAAAAGATAGATAAATCGGCAGGTAGAATAAACAGCACCGATATAGACAAAAAAATGGCGATGAAATTAAAAATGGAGAATCCATTGACGTTACAGCAATCAAGAAAATTAAAAGATATTCGGACGAACAGGGAGACTATCTAAGACACCAACCCCCCCTCCCTCCCCCTCTATCTCAAACTGACAGAAGAAGACAGGCGCAGGCAGACTCCGCCAGACACTTGTCTCCCTCTTCCAGCCTCACCCGAGATGGCGAAGATGCAGCGTGGCGACGCGGAGAGTGACAGCCGTTGATGAATGGCCTAAGCAGGAAAGGGGTTGTTGATTGATGGTTATTGATGTCCGGCTGAGGTAATTATATCTCGTTATGGCGCTGATAGACCGCGCTTTGTGAGAGGTGAAGCGGGAAGGGGAGGGGGAGTTGGATGGGGGAAGGGGAGAGGGAGGTGGATGGGGGAAGGGGAGGGGGTGGTGGATGGGGGAAGGGGAGAGGGAGGTGGATGGTGGAAGGGGAGGGGGAGGTGGATGGGGGAAGGGGAGCGGGAGGTGGATGGGGGAAGGGGAGAGGGAGGTGGATGGAGGGAAGGGTAGGGGGAGGTGGATGGGGGAAGGGGAGGGGGAGGTGGATGGGGGGAAGGGAAGGAGGGAGGTAAGGGGAGGGGGAGGGGGATGGAGGGGGGAAGGGGAAGGGGAGAAGGGAAAGGGGTAAAGGAGGGAGGTAATGGGGAGAAGAGGAGAGGGGGGAATGGGAGGGCTAAGGGGTACGGGACATTTATACAGGGTGTATTCTACTTGTTCAATTTGCTTCAGTCTTTCCTTGCCTCTGTGTCCCTAAACCCACCCCCACCCCCCACGGCCGTCCCTCTTCCTGCACAACCCTTTCCAACTTCCTTCTGGCCTTCCCCTTCTGGACAAGGTAAAGGTGTATGCCATCATTACCATCATCACCACCACCATCATCATCATCATCATCATCATCATTATCATCATCATCAACACCATCACCACCATCAGCATCATTCTCATTATATTGATGATAATGTTGTTATTATTGTTATGTTTATTTTTATTATCATTATATTGATGATATTGTTATGTTTATTTTTATTATTATTATTATTGTCATTATTATTATCATTACTATTCAGACAAACAAAACCGAAAACCAAGGAAGTCATCTCAAGAATTCACAGAAGAGAAGGAGGAAAAAAAGAAGAAGAAGAAAAAAAACGAAGCGAAATACACATAGCCCTTTCCCCCGCGGCCCCTATCGCCGTTTTGGCAACACCTAATGAGTAATAATAAGCATCGTTTCCGAAACTTCTTCAACATGAAAAGATTGAAAAGAAGAAGGAAAAAAAACGGATTGAAGAAAATTCTCTCAAGGGCAAAAGAGATTAATTGTAATAATACACAACTTCCTGTTAATACAGTGGAGCGTGTGTGTAGGATTTGATAAGGATGCGATAAGGATGGATTGGAGTGTCTTGCGGTCAGGGGGGTGAGGGGTGGGGGGTGAGGGTGAGGGATGTCACTGACCCTCAAGGAAGATGTTTTCTCTTTTATGCTTTTGGTATTTTTCTTTTCTTTTTAGTTATTTTTATTTTTCTTGAAAGGGGATATTTTTTTGGCGTTGGTATTGGTGTTGTTTATATTGTTGGTCCCTTGTCCCTTGTTGTTGTTGTTGTTGTTGTTGGTGTTATTTTTTCGTTATTGTTGTCAGTATCTTCATCACGATCGTCATCTTTATTATAACATTATCACGTGATTATTGTTTGAGGTATTCGCATTACTGTTATCATTACTCTTGTTACCTTGTTATCATCGCTATCTTCTTGTTTATTTTGTTGTTGTTTTTTACGAGATAATCTCCAGCATTTCGAAATAAGAAGATGGAATTTCCGCCTCGAGCCGCTGTGACCTTTCTTGACCTCAAGCTTGGATGGAGTCTTTGACCTTGCTTCATCTGCGCCTTATCTCCGTCTCCGGGGTTCAGGGATTCTTGATGTTTG
>BOPN01000136.1:312938-330438 GCA_017312705.2 Penaeus japonicus
GATGGAATAGGGGGAAAGAATGGGGATTTGGGAATAGGTTCGAGGTGTTGCACGGAATTTGGAATGGGAAGCGAATAGAGGAAATTGGGAAAAAACAAACCAAAAGAAAAAAAAACAAGATGCGAGTTGATTATGGAGGTTGATTAGGGAAGATTAGATTGATTGGCGGATGGAAGGAATTCGAGGAATGAGATGCGTGCGTGTGGAGAGAGAGAGAGAGAGAGAGAGAGAGAGAGGAGATCAGAGGATGCTTGTGCGAATGATGCTGGGATAGGGAGATAGAGTTTAGGATGCTCGGGATGTTGCCAAGGAAGGGAGGCGAGAGTGAAGTGATGAGGTGATGATAAGGAAGGATAAAGGTAGGTGTGTGAGAGAGAGGGAGAGAGAGAGAGAGAGAGAGTGAGAGTGCGTGTACGTGTATGTATGTATGTGTGTGTGTGTGTGTGCGCGTGTGTGTATGCGTGTGTGTGTGTGTGTGTGTGTGTGTGTGTGTGTGTGTGTGTGTGCGCGTGCGTGTGTGCGCGTGCGTGTGTGCGCGTGCGTGTGCGCGTGCATGCGTGCGTGTGTGTGTGTGCGTGAAGCCGAAAGAGTTGAATGATGACACGACCACTAATCTCCCTCGCTCCCCCCTTTTTTACAAAAAGGAAATATGTATTTAGATTTTATTCAAATTTAGAAAAGAAAAGATATATCGTAAACATGCATTTTTAAGAAATTCGAATGTACACTGACATTAATCTGGATAAATTAATGATGATTAAAACGCCCTTGCAAACACGTATTCTCTAAAAAAAAGCCTCATGAAAAAACCTTAATTGAAAATTTTCTAATGATGAAATTATCTTCCACTGTTTAGTGTGATTAATTACGTCATTTGCTATGGTTGGGATAATTGTAATGATACTATATTGTCATTAGTATTATTGTTATTATTATTAGTTTCGTATTGGTAGTATTGGGTTTATATTAATAGTAGTTATGATAGTATTAGCAGAATCTTCAGCTTTTTACTATTATTATCATTAGTGGTAGGAGAAGGACTAGCAGTAAGGTTATTATTTTATCGTCAGTTTCGTTATCTTTATCATGATCCTCGTCACCAACACCACCATCATCATCATCATCATCATCATCATCATCATCATCATCATCATCACCATCACCATCATATTGCCATGATCACCTCCACCCACCGCGATCAAAAACAACAATCACAGCAAAAATAACGAAGACATCAACATCATTTATAACAACAACAACAAAAACAACAATAATAACAGCAACCTTTGATCTAGACATCAGTGACTTTGCAGTTTTCCTAACGAGTAGACGTGAATTGAAATTGGTCGCTCGTGCGGAGAGTAGACGGCGAGTAGAATGAAAGTAGATAAGACGCGAGTAGATGGACGTAGATAAGTAGAAAGAGGAGTATAGTAGTGGTAGACGGCGAGATAAGATGCTGGAGTAGAAAGGGTAGTAAGTATATTAGTGGGAGTAGAGGTCGTGTATTAGCTGTCAGGTAGAGGGAAGGAGTAGAAGTTGGAGTTGTTTTGTGTTTGTTGTGAGGTTGTGAGGACTTGTGTGGGTGTTTGTTCTTGGTGGGTCTGGGTGTATGTTGTGTATTTATTTTTTGATTTGTGTATGGGTATTTGATCGTTGTATTTTTTTTTCTATTTGCATTTTTTTCTTGTATAAAACGTGTTTATTTGTGTGTTTTTGTACATCATTAGTGCTTCTTGGGTAGATCAGAGTGATGTGGCCTTGAGATCCGCTCGAAAACGTGCTTTCAGGCGCTGCTTTAAGGATAAAGTTTTGCTGTAGTCATGTACACGCACTTTAGGCACGCGGGCACCTTACAAATACACACGCACACATACGCACACGCTCGTGCACGCGCACGCGCACACGCCCACGCACATGAACACGCACACATACACTTTCTCTTGTTTTCTCTTTAAAAAATATTTGCAAGGTTGTCACTTCGCCATTCGGAAGTGCGTAAAGTTGTTTGACAGTATTTAGAGTTATATTGAAGTCTTTGGAATTACTTCTCCCCTGTTCTCCCTTTTGCCCTTCCTCCCTCCCTTCTCTCTCTCCTCTCTTCTCTCGTTCTCTTCCTCCCTCTCTTCTCCTCTCCTCTCCTCTCCTCTCCTCTCCTTTCCTCTCCTCTCTTCCCTTCCCCCTCTCCTCTCTTCCCCTGCCTACCTCCTCTCATCTCTCCCTCCCTTTCTCTCCCTCTCCCCTCCCCATTCTCCGTCTCACCCTCCCGCCCTTCCTCCTATCCTTCTCCCTCTCCTTCCCTCCCCTCCCTTCCTCATCCACTCTCTCCGTCCTACCCTTCTCCCTCCCCTTCCCTCCTCATTCATTCCCTTCCCTCCCCCCTTCCCACCGTCTTCTCCCTCCCTTCCCCCTTCCCCCCTCCCCTCCCCCCTTCCCTCCCCTCCCCCCTTCCCACCGTCTCACCCTTCCTTCCACCCATCCCCCTCCCCCTCTCCGCCCTCCCTCATCCCCTTTCCTCCCTCCCTCCCCTCCCTCCTCCCTTCCCTTCCCTCCCTTCCCTCCCACCCTTCCCTCCATCCCCTCCCCCTCTCCGCCCTCCCTCATCCCCTTCCCTCACTCCCTCCCCTCTCCCCTCCCTTCCCAACCCCCCTTTCCTTCCCTCCCCCCTTCCCTCCATCCCCTCCCCCTCTCCGCCCTCCCTCATCTCCTTTCCTCCCTCCCTTCCCTCCCACCCTTCCCTCCATCCCCTCCCCCTCTCCGCCCTCCCTCATCCCCTCCCCCCTCCCTTCCCAACCCCCCTTTCCTTCCCTCCCACCCTTCCCTCCATCCCCTCCCCCTCTCCACCCTCCCTCATCTCCTTTCCTCCCTCCCTCCCCTCCCACCTCCCTTCCCTACCACCCTACCCTTCCCTTCCCTCCCCCCCTTCCCTCCATCCCCTCCCCCTTTCCTCCCTTCCTCATCCCCTCCCTTTCCCTTCTCCTCCCCCACCCCCCACCCCAACCACCACAAACTCATAACTGTCCAGCGAATTTATACGACCGCCGTATAAGCCCAAGGGGAAGTAGGCCCGGTAGATGCCATGCAGATGAGGCGCATGACTTAGAAGGTGCCGGCCAGGTGGCGACGGCAGCGCAGGTGGTGCGAGGGCCAGGTGGCGGTGGGGAGCGCTGCCGTAGAAGGAGGGAGGGAGGGAGATGGCGGAAGGGCGAAAGGGGAGATGGATGGAGTCGGGACACGAGCGACTGGGTAGGGGGGGGGGGAAGAGGAAGAGGAGGTGATTGAGGAGGACAAGAGAAAGAGAAAGAGAAAGGGGAAGATGAATGAAAAAAAAGTAAGAATAGTAAGAATGATAATGATGATACTAATAAGAAAAGGAAGTAAAGATAGGAAGAGGAAGAAAATAGAAGAGGAGGAAAAAGTGAAAAAGAAGAAGATGAAGAAGAAGACCAACAACAACAGCGAGAGACCCAGGACAACAGAAGTCTAAATGTGAAATATTGTGAATGACCGTTATAGTAAATAGTCAAGAATATGTGTGTAGACTTGAAGTGCGAATAAAGCACGCCATCATTATCCCCTGTATCTCCCTTCCCCACACTACTCTTTCTCTCTTCCGTTCCCCACACTACTCTTTCTCTCTCCCACACTACTCCTTCTCTCCTCCCCACACTACTCTTTCTCTCCTCCCCTCACTACTCTTTCTCTCCTCCCCTCACTACTCTTTCTCTCCTCCCCTCACTACTCTTTCTCTCCTCCCCTCACTACTCTTTCTCTCCTCCCCTCACTACTCTTTCTCTCCTCCCCTCACTACTCTTTCTCCCCTCCCCTCACTACTCTTTCTCTCCTCCCCATACCACACTACTCTCCCTCTCCCCCCCCCCACCAGGTCATGGAACACTATGATATTGGATCACGCAAAGTAGCCGGTAGCCCCTTTCCTCTTCTTTTCTTTATTGTGTTAGAGGAATACTAGGGGAGGGAACGGGAAAGGGAAAGGAGATGAAGAGGAAGAGAGAGAGAGAGAGAGAGAGAGAGAGAGAGAGAGAGAGAGAGAGAGAGAGAGAGAGAGAGAGAGAGAGAGGGCAGAGAATGGGAGAGCGAAAGGGGGAGCGAGAGGGAGAGGGAGAGCTGGAAATAGGAGATAGAACATAGAGAAAAAAAATGAAGAGCGAGAAAGAAGAGAGGAACAGACAGATAAACTGACTGAGACAAGCAAGGAGGAAAGTACTCAGTCTATTTGTGTAGACCCTGATGCAGCGCTCACCTCTCTAGTTCCCTTTACTTCCCCGAATACGTCATTTTTTTACGCTGGAGGTAGATTGGGCGGTTCCATCTAAGGCGCCTTTTGGTCCGTAGTTTCATGATGTGATATATATCATATACAGAAGGTCGTGGTAGTAAAAACAGAAGAGAATAATGAACAATGGGCAATATGTTTATAGAGGCATCATCCTGTATTCTATAGTGTGTAATACGTCGTCAGTGAAAATAAAACACAAAATCGTTGTCCTAACTCATTACTGAAAGGTACAATGAGACGCATAATGCCCTATTATAATTAATTAGCATCCGTATGCCTTGGAAAATTTAGAAACACCACGAAGATTCTCCCGGAGAAGAAGATACACGACGCAGGCCAATTCGAATAACGTACGAACGTCAAGGAGAAGCTGGAGAAGGGGAAATAGGAGGGAGAAGGAAGGAGAATGAGAAGCTGATGATGAAGAAGAGGGAGAGGGAGAGGGAGAAGGATAAAAAAAAATAGATAAAATAATGTTCAGAGCCCTCCAGGAAGGCGGGTCAGAGTCCTGACCCGAGTCCTGACCTCCGGCACCATCGCTGTCTGCATATACCTCTCTTGCCCCGAGCGGGAAATACGAGGTAATCCCCATGCAGATTTTTTATGGGGAGCTTTCCGGCTTTTAACGACGTCGGTATTGTCCAGGGGGTCGTCTTGACTCCGCGTTTCCATTCTCCGCCTCGTCATTTGGGCCGTTCTCTTTTGCGATGCGCTGGGCGATGATGGAGGTCTTGTTGCACGGTTGCCGTTGACCCTGCGGTGCAATCTGCAACGTTGTTGGGGTGTTGTTCAGTCGAGATTTTTTGTTTTGTTTTGTTTTGTTTTGTTTTGATGTAGGGGAGAGGTTTTGGGAGGCGGGGATGCATATATCAACCCCTTGCTTGATTGAAGAGGGAACCAATTTGATTGTTTGCTTATTGAAATAGGGAATTAATTTGATTGTGTATCTTTATGGGAGGTGGTTGAAATGAGTTGGTGCTTTTTGAATACATGGCTTTAGATTTTTTTTTTGTTAGTGGCGGGTGTTGTTTGATTTCGTGCGTTTCTTTTGGTGGGGCAATATATGTTTGTCTGTTTGTTAAATTTGATGTTACGTTTTTGAGTGAAATAGATGAGACTGGTGAATTTCGTTCCATATGTTGACGTATCTTGCCTTACCTTATTTGGAAATCAACCATGAATACATACCTGGTATATTAGCTGCTGCATCGTTACTTCATGCACGTCAGCCGTAGGTCATGCATAATCACATGGCCAGTTCTAAACTGCATGGTCTCTCTTTCTCTCTCTCCCTCCCTCCCTCCCTCCCCTCTTGTGACGCGTCCAACTTCCTGCAAAGAGCGAGGCCTTAATTGTTCCTTGAATTATGGAACAGCATCGCATATTAAAGACCCGATTACATTCAAAATAGGGACGTGTATGTGTGTCGGGAGGGGGGGGGGGTATGATGACCTCACGTTTCTCGCCAATTTGGGTTTTGAAGATATGGAAAGTGGGGATAGTGATTTGGTTGCATTGGTGGGAATATGCAGGACCAACCGCGGTCATTTCGTCCCTCCCATCCTTCTCTCTCTTTTCTTTTCTTTCTTTCTTTCTTTCTTTCTTTCTTTCTTTCTCTCTTTCTTTCTCTCTCTCTCTCTCTCTTTCTCTCTCTCTCTCTCTCTCTCTCTCTCTCTCTCTCTCTCTCTCTCTCTCTCTCTCTCTCTCTCTCTCTCTCTCTCTCTCTCTCTCTCTCTCTCTCTCTCTCTCTCTCTCTCTCTCTCTCTCTCCCTCTCTCCCTCTCTCCCTCTCTCCCTCTCTCCCCCTCTCCCTCTCCCCCCCCTCCCCTTTCCCTCCCTTCACCTCTTTCCTCGCATTCCTACTCTCTCCCCCCATCCTCCACCTCCCCCTCTTCCTCCCCTTACCTCTACCCCCCCAACACATGAACTTTCATTAGTCCCCCAGCCCCCCCCCCCTACTTTCCTTTTGCTGTCTTGCTTGTGTTGCAGTGACCCCTCGTCCCCTCCCCCACCCCCCTTTTGTGTTTGCAAGGTCTCGGGTTTCTTGCTGGGAAATTATTCTGAGGAGGAGGATGTGCAGCGTGTGTGTGGGATGGTAGGGTGGGGGAGAGGGGGATGAAGGAAGGAAGGGAGGGAGGAAGGTCATGTTGGGATGGTTGACCTTGAATAAAGGCAGAAACTGGGACCCTCTATTCTTTTCTTTCTATTTTTTTAGTTTTTGTTTTTTTCTTTCTTTCTCTTTGTTTCTCCTTTTCCTGTTTCTCCCATTTTATTCTTCATTTTTTTCTGGTTATTTTTTGAGCTGATATTGTTATTTGCTCTTTCTTTTTCGGATATATTTTGATGTTTACTGACCATGTATTTTTCTCTTTCAGGTAAGTCATCTAGAGGGCGAGAGCGAGAGCGAGAGAATGACCGAGAGCGAGAGAGAGAGCGACTTAAAACAGCTGTACGAAATCGCCTCAGGTAAGTTGTCGACACATAATCACCAAAGATAATTCCAGAAGAGTATCCCCAAGGCTCAATATTCCCATCAATTAATCACGTCACATCTGAAACCGTAACGTAACATCCATCTTCCTTACGAGAGAGAGAAAGGTATCAGAGGTTCTATATCATCTCGGGTAAAACAGTGACGCGCAGGTTAATTAATAATACGGGTTATGCATTTATATCGTGATCGCCGTCAGGGGGAGGGGGGTGGAAGTGTCCTGAGCGTAATAGCCATTCATCATTCACTCAGCGGGAGGGGTTCGTAACCCGGGATTCGTTGTGAATGATTGTTTTTTGGGGGTTTTGCTTTGTTTTTCTTTTCTTTTTTTCGTTAGATTCATTGTAAGTGAATCCTGTTTAGAAGGATTTACGAAGCCGGTACACAGTTTTAGGGTTACTCGGTGTAGCGGTCGGGGAATTGATATGAAATTCTTGGGTTTTCGGTTGGAGTCCAGTGGCGGGGTGCTGATGGTGGAGGTGGAAGAAGATGAGGAAGAAGGAGAAGGAGAAGGAGAAGGAGAAGGGAGAAGGGAGAAGGAGAACGGGAAGAAGACGAAACGGATGAAAAACAAAGACGGCGCCAGGTAGTCTCCCCTCCCCCCCCAACCTCTCCTTTCCCAGACTACATAACTGAGCGCGCGTGCAATGTGGCGCCAGCTTAGCTAATCACATAAATAAAAAATCCATTTCTCTTTGCCGCGGATTCACCTAGAGTGACTGGGCGCGTCGCCGGAGAGAGAGAGAGAGAGAGAGAGAGAGAGAGAGAGACTGAGACTCGAGTGATTAATTTGTCTCGCGGATTCGATGCGTGAGTCTGTTGCGCCGTCACGCCCATCTGGGGGACACGGAGAGGGGGGGGGGGTGCTGCGTCATGTGAGCTCGCGTCGTCGTGGTCGTCATCGTCGTCATCGTGGTCGTCGTCGTCATGGTCATCGTTTTCTTCGTCATCATCATTGGTCGTTTTTGCCTTTGTCCTCTTCGTCGTCGTTGTCGCCTTTAACGTAGTCGTCATCTTCTTCGTCGTTGTCTTTGTCGTCTACGGTCATAAGACGGTCGTGGCTGTCGTCTCCGGAAGTCATCGTCGTCGCTGCGGTGAGGTGAGGTGAGGTGATGCGACATGCAACGATGCAAGGCAGGGACGGCGAAGGGAGTGTGGCGGAGTCGAGAGAGGAGGCGAGGGTGACGGCGACGACAACAAGGATCAACGACCAACGACGACACTCACTTCCAGTCGTCGTCGGTGTGGTGCAGGGCAGGCAGGGATGGCAGAAGGGATGTGGCAAGGAGCGGCGGGATGGGGATGCTATTGGGATCGGATGGCGACGCAAGGATAAGGATACAAGGATGAAAATCAGTGACGTGGATAACTAAGTGAAGCATGACGAAAACGCACGCGTCTCTCCGTCGGGTGTTGTGACGTAAGGATGAATAAGGCATGGACAACGATGGTGGGATATCGAGGGATAACGATGGGATAGCGATAACTAAGATAAGGATAATGTCAAGAGAGTGATGACTGACGTGAATAACTAAGGGATAATGATAGCGTTATAAGGGATGGTATAAGGATAATCAAATCACAAGGATAATGAGATTATAAAGATACTAAAGGATGATGATAACTCCAGGATATCGATAACAGGATAGTGATAACATGTGGGAGCGAGAGCACAAGAACAGAGCTCACACGAAGACAACAAGAACACCATGACAGGATAACACAGGTGTTATCATGAACACCTGAACAGTTGAACACCAAAGACAATGATAACACCATCTTCAACAATGCCACCATGAAAATAAGAACACCTATGATAACACCAGAACAGCGATAACACAACGGCCCCGCCCGCACGCTGGAGTCCCAAAGAAGAGTCCACGGTGCATGTTTACAAGGGCAAAGCTACCGTGAAAGGCTGTGTTTAGTATGAGTTACTGGAGAAGGGGGAGAAGGGGGCATGGGGGTTGGGTGTAGGGATAGGGGGTAGAGGAAGGGGGCTAGGAGTAGAGGTTGGGGCAGGGATAGGGAAAGTGGAGGTACAGGGTTAGGGGAAGGGTGACAGGGGTAGTGAAAGTAGGGTAGAGGAACGGGGCTAGGGGTAGGGAAAGGGGGGGGGGGGTAGGTATAGAAGGCAGGGATAGGGATAGGGATAGAGGTAGAGGGACGAGGGTGAAAAAACAAGCATGAAATATTGGATTGTGATGATAGGACTTGATGGAGATTGAGAGCGAGTGTGTCCGGTCGTTTCCTCGCACGCTCGCCAGTGGGTTTCAGGCTGGAACAGAGTGGGAGGGGGGAGGATGGAGGGGGGGAGGGGGAGGCATGGGTCCGTGGGTGTGTTCTTGTGATGAGTGGGTAAGATTTTGACTCGGAGAAGGATGAATTTGGTTGATAAGGACTTTTCTCGGCTGCTCTAGGTATTCGTAGATATTTTTTGCCTTTCTCTAAATTCGCGAAAAGAAAAAAATGACGTTAGTTCAATATATGACCTGCATTTTCTTAGGGAATTTACCCTTCTTACGTGCGTGTTTTCTTTTATAGAAGAAGCAAATTTCCTTTCTTCTCTGCTAAACAGGCCTATCAACCAACCAACTTTCCACCGCCTCTTAACACACGACGTCATAAAGCTCACTTTACGATCCGCTTTACCATATTTTCAAAAGGGCATGCTCTTCTCCTCCCTTAAGTGAAATGCCATACGGGATTAGCGATCTATGGTAATGTATAGGGCAGCACCGAAGCCCTCGGGCGTTTGAACTCCCTTTTAAGTTCAAAAATGGTCGAGACGGATTCGGGAGGGAGGGAGGGAGGTAGGAGGCTGACCACAGGACAAGAGATAAAGGATGTTTTTTTTATTATTGGTCATTTTTTTTTATCTTGTTTATCTTTACTTGTGGTTTAGGATGGGGGGATGAGAGATGTTCGTTCGTCTGTAATAGAATTTATTCTATTTCTCTCATTTCTCTCCCTCTGATTTATTAGCTGGCAGAGGCCCGCCTCGTGCATATAGCCCGGACACAAATCTCTCTGAACTGAACTCTCCCTGTCTCTCTATCTGTCTATCAAATATCTCCCTCCTTCCCTCTATTCCTATATCCCTCCTTCCTTCCCTCTATCCCTATATCCCTCCCTCCTTCTCCCTCTATCTCTTCTTCCCTCTCTCTCCCTCCTTCCCTCCCTCCCTCCTTCCCTCCTTCTCCTCTCTCCTTCTCCCTCCCTCCCTCCCTCCCTTTATCTCTAGTACTATGATCATCACTATCGCCATCATTATCATCAATATATCCCAAGTGGCATAAAGAGTAACGTGAGGCTCGGTGTGCACAGGGAGGTGTGTGTGGGGGGTATGGGGGGCAGGGAGGGGGGGAGACGTATCAGGTGACCCCATAGAGCGATGCCGAGCGGAGTGGCCGTGTTATAACCGCTCTCGTCAACGGCCGGTTGTTAAAAAGTGGAGTGTGGGGTGGGATGGGGGTGGGGGGGGGGGTGACCGGTGTTTTAGTGTCTTGTCTTGTCTTGGGTTGTCTTTTGTGTTTTTTGTTTGTTATTTCTTTGTTCTTTTTTTTTCTTTATTTCTTTTTTATTTCGTTTTTTCCTTCGTTATCCTGTTCTGCGTCTCTCTCTCTCTCTCTCTCTCTCTCTCTCTCTCTCTCTCTCTCTCTCTGTTTTCCCCTCTTCCTTTATATTTGCTCCCGCCCTCTTTTCCTCCCTCCCTTCCTTCTTTCTCTCCCTTTCTTCTTTCCTTCTTTCTCTCCCTTTCTTCTTTCCTTCTTTCTCTCCCTTTCTTCTTTCCTTCTTTCTCTCCCTTTCTTCTTTCCTTCTTTCTCTCCCTTTCTTCTTTCCTTCTTTCTCTCCCTTTCTTCTTTCCTTCTTTCTCTCCCTTTCTTCTTTCCTTCTTTCTCTCCCTTTCTTCTTTCCTTCTCCATTGCCCTTCCAACAAGGCCGGGTTCATGTCGCTATGTTGTGCTTCCGTGGCATCATCTCTTCCTCCTTCTTCTTCTTCTTCCTCTTCCCCTTCTTCATCTTCTTTTTCTTTCTTTTTTCTTCTTCATCTTCTTCCTCTTCGTCTTCATATTCCTCTTCTTCCTCCTCTTTTTCTTCTTCCTCCTCCTCTTATTATTTTTTTAAACTTGATTTTATTTCTCTTCGTCATCTTTTTCATTTCGCTTTTCTTTTTCTTTCTTTTCTTGGGTTAATATTTTTCTCTTTTTCTTCTCGTATTTTCTTGTTTTTTCTTCCTCCTCAATTTCTTCTTGGTCTCTACTTTTCCTTTTTCCTCCTCCTCCCTTTTCTTATTTTTCTTTTTCTATCTGTGTATTATCATTTTCCTCTTCATTATCTTCCTGGACTCACCGTCCTCTTGTCTTGCTATTCCTCTTCGTCCTCTTCTTTCTGCTCCTCCTAATCATTTTCCTCCTCTTTCTCTTCCTCTTCTTTTTCCTCCCCCTCCTCCTCTTTCTCCTCCCCCTCCTCTTTCTCTTCCCCCTCTTCTTCCTCTTCCTCCACTGCTTCCTCTTCCGCCCGTTTTCCGCCCGTTTTAATGCCCCGAATAACGTGAGGTATTCTCCTTATAATGAACACAAAGGATGTTTTCCCTGTGCATAAAGGCGAAAGTTGCTTGTTCCGGGTAGTTTTTAAGTGGTAGTTTGGGCTTGTAGTTTGTTGGGGCGAGGGTAGTAAAGGGGAGTTGTTTTCGGGGGGAGGGGGGGGGAGTTTGTAGGTGGAGTTTTCCGTTTTAGGGGAAGCGGAAGAATCGTTTGTCTTTAGGTGTGGATGGGTTTCAAGTCTGGGGGGGGGAGGGTAGAGGAAGGGGGGATACGAGTCGTTATCGTTGACTTCATCTTCCTCTTCTTCATCGTCATTATCATCATCATTATTATCGTCATCATCATTATCATTATTCTTATTCTTATTCTTATTGTTTACTGTTATTAAAGGGTTTATCCTATTCGTTTACCTTCCGTGTGATATTTTAAGCCGTTTTTTTTTGTAAAGCGAATATTGTTGTTTCGTATTTTAATTTTTAAAAGAAAGAACATGATTTTGGTTCGTTGACTATTGCATGAGGGGTTTATTTACATAATATCCTAATCTTTTGTGAATTATTGCTGGAAATGAGGGTACCAGCAGTTAATTTAGGTAGATTATAAGAAGAAAAATGAATGAGGATAAAAAGCTGAATGGTGATATAATGTTGCCACGAGAGCTTTCTAATCTATTGTGCTTTTTTGTTTTGTTTTCTGTTTCCCTCTTATTCCGGTCCTTCAGTCAAGGAACCTGTGATTAAATTCTCTCTCTTTCTCTCTATCTATCTATCTATCTATCTATCTATCTATCTATCTATCTCTTTCTCTCTCCTCTCTCTCTCCTCTCTCCCTCTCTCTCTCTTCTCTCCCTCTATCCCCTTCTCCCGATCGTTCTCTCTCGACATAAGAACTGTGATACAGATACTCATTCCCATACGCGAGTAAGAGAGAGAGAGAGAGAGAGAGAGAGAGAGAGAGAGAGAGAGAGAGAGAGAGTTTGAAAGATAAAGAGAGAGAAAAAAAGAGAGCGCGAGAGAGAGAGAGAGAGAGAAAGCGAGAGAATTGAAGAGATGACAAATCCGGTTCATGAGTCCATCCGCCCACGCCCATGCTGTTATCCTCTCCCGCAATCCCATTTCCAGATGAAGACGAGGTCTAAAATCACGCCAGAAGAGTTCGCTCGACTCGGATTACGAAAGCGATAACCTTTTAGTACAAGGATGATATCGGGATGATGATGACGGTGATGATAACACGAGAATAATAAGGATACAGGATGTGGTTAGACTCGATGTTAGCGATAACCCAAGGCTTGCGATAACTTAAGAGAAGGCTGTAACACCAGATTGATACAATACCAGCAGGTAGCAACGAGAGCAGTTGTGGAAGAGAGAGGCAGGTGTAGCAGTAACAGCGGTGGTATAGTGACTGCTGAGAGGGTATAGTGACTGCTGATTGCTGAGGGAAGCTGTACGTTTTGTCTCTTTCCGTGGTTGAATTCAGATAAATGTTAATTTCTTTTTTACTATCTTTTTTTTCCTTCATTGTGTTCTTAATGCCAATACCATCTGCTAGAGAGATGATGGTGGTGTATTTAAAAAGATATATATTATATACGTTGAGTGCGCCCGCTCTCGTAAATTAAATCACACTCTCTTTTAAGTATTAAGTATTTGTTTTTATACACTATTAAGATATCGTGCTTGTACTCTGATAATGGCTATTAGTAGCGTGAAATATTAGGCAAGGCAGGAGCGTCTTATTAAAAAGAGCCCCGTGTCTTCAAGATTATCGCTCTGAGCCTAATTGCGGGGCTGCCTTGATACGCACTTCAATTAATGGCCCGACAGATAATGATTCCCGACAACCGCTTCCCCTCACCCCCCCCCCTCTCACCCTCTTCATTTTTTTCTTTTTTTTTTCTTACTGGATTTCGATCATTTTTGCTCGCGTGGTCGCTCCAAGGAGGGAGGGGTAAGGTAGTGCGTTGGCGCGAGATAAGGCGGGTTTTGGGGGTCAGAGGGCGAGGGATTGATGGAGTTGGGATATCCGTTTTTTTATGATGATTGTTGTTGTTTCTTCTTTTTCTTCATCATCGTCGTCGTCGTCGTCATCGTCATCATCATTATCATTGTATTCTCGCGATCTCTCTCTCTCGCCATTCTCTCCCTCTCCTCCTCTCCCCCTCTCCTCCCCATCCCCTTTCCTTTCCCTCTATCTTTACCCTATTCCCCTCCCCTCGCATCCCCTCTTCCTCTTCCCCCCCTCCCCCCCCCTCCCTGTCTTTCCCTTCCCCCTTTTCCTCTCTCTCTCTCTCTCTCTCTCTCTCTCTCTCTCTCTCTCTCTCTCTCTCTCTCTCTCTCTCTCTCTCTCTCTCTCTCTCTCTCTCTCTCTCAAGTGTTAACAGAGGAAGTTGACACTTCAATTAAGAGCGCCAGAGTGAGGCCGAGGTGGCGGTGTTGCTGGGAGGCAAGAGGAGGCTGTTTGAATTTTTTTGATAATGGCTGTAATGATGATGATATGATAATGATATGGTAATAACATCGGCAATGATAATGCTAACGATGATGACAAGGATAACAACCATGATAATCACGAAAGAGCAATCTGAGGAGGTTATAGAATATAACACTATCGAGAAAAGGAGCTCCCCCCCACACCCCCACCCCCGGGCACGCGCTGGCGGTGTGCCTCAGCTGACCCAGACCACGTGGCATGCGGCGGCAGCGGGGGTTACGGCCGATTGCGTCATCGCCGCTAAAAACTAGTTTAACAGTTGTCCGTCCCGATGAATGAGCGTGGTGGAAGTGGCGCTGGTGGTGTGTGCCTTGTTTAATTATTACTGGGGGGTGGGAGTGATTCATTGGCTGTGTTCTGTGTTTTCAATTTTTTTTTTCGATCTTTTTTTCGTTTTCTCTTTTTTCCTTCTCTCTATTTTTTCTTTTTGTATTTTTCTCACTCTTTCTCTCAGTCTTCTCTCCCTCTCCCTCTCCCTGTCATCTGTTTTATGTATCTTTCTAATGTTATCCTTCTTTTTATTTTCTCTTTCTTTGGTTGATTTTCCTTTCCCTCTCTTCCTTTGTTTTTTCTCTATCTTTCTCTCTCTCCCTCTTTCTCTCTCTCTCTCTCTCTCTCTCTCTCTCTCTCTCTCTCTCTCTCTCTCTCTCTCTCTCTCTCTCTCTCTCTCTCTCTCTCTCTCTCTCTTTATCTCTCTCTCTCTCTCTCTCTCTCTCTCTCTCTCTCTCTCTCTCTCTCTCTCTCTCTCTCTCTCTCTCTCTCTCTCTCTCTCTCTCTCTCTCTCTCTCTCTCTCTCTCTCTCTCTCTCTCTCTTTGTCTCTCTCTCTCTCTCTCTCTCTCTCTCTCTCTCTCTCTCTCTCTCTCTCTCTCTCTCTCTCTCTCTCTCTCTCTCTCTCTCTCTCTCTCTCTCTCTCTCTCTCTCTCTCTCCCCTCTCTCTCCTCTCTCTCTCTCTCTCTCTCTCTCTCTCTCTCTCTCTCTCTCTCTCTCTCTCTCTCTCTCTCTCTCTCTCTCTCTCTCTCTCTCTCTCTCTCTCTCTCTCTCTCTCTCTCTCTCTCTCTCTCTCTCTCTCTCTCTCTCTCTTTATCTCTCTCTCTCTCTCTCTCTCTCTCTCTCTCTCTCTCTCTCTCTCTCTCTCTCTCTCTACTCTCTCTCTCTCTCTCTCTCTCTCTCTCTCTCTCTCTCTCTCTCTCTCTCTCTCTCTCTCTCTCTTTCTATCTCTCTCTCTCTCACTCTCTCTCTTTATCGCTCAGTTCCTATGCTTATTCATGTGTATACAATGTATATAGTATGAATAAACATATAAAAACTGCACCTCTCTCTCTCTCTCTCTCTCTCTCTCTCTCTCTCTCTCTCTCTCTCTCTCTCTCTCTCTCTCTCTCTCCTCTCTCTCTCTCTCTCTCTCTCTTTCTCTCTCTCTCTCTCTCTCTTTATCTCTCTCTCTCTCTCTTTATCTCTCTCACTCTCTCTCTCTTTATCGCTCAGTTCCTATGCTTATTCATGTGTATACAATGTATATAGTATGAATAAACATATAAAAATCAAAATCTCTCTCTCTCTCTCTCTCTCTCTCTCTCTCTCTCTCTCTCTCTCTCTCTCTCTCTCTCTCTCTCTCTCTCTTTATCTCTCTCTTTATCTCTCTCTTTATCTCTCTCTCTCTCTCTCTCTCTCTCTCTCTCTCTCTCTCTCTCTCTCTCTCTCTCTCTCTCTCTCTCTCTCTCTCTCTCTCTCTCTCTCTCTCTCTCTCTCTCTCTCTCTCTCTCTCTCTCTCTCTCTCTCTCTCATTTTCTCCGTTAGTTTCATTAGATCTGAATTTATTTAATGTCGAGTGGAGAATCAAATCCAGCTAAAAATCCTTAACGTTTCGCGAGGGAACTGAGCTTATATATGAACACTTAAGGTTGAATTGAGCTTCAAAACTACCTGAATTTCACGCTTAGAAGCAGAATTCCCACGATATATGTGTCATCGCCTCCCTTTTCCACCCTTCGCCCTTTTTCTAATTAAAAAAGGCAATCAGGTGAGGGTGATTTGTGGCTGGAGGGTCCTTGAGGTGAAGCGTTTTTTTTTAACTCTGTTTTTTGTTATTATTGTTATTATTATTATTTTTGTGTGGGGGGGGGGTGTGGGGGCTTGTGAAATATGGACCGCTCACGAAGATGCATTTTTTAAATTTTATTATTATTATTATTATCATTATTATTATTATTATTATTATTATTATTGTTGATATTATTATTGTGATGATGATGAGGGTGATGATCACCATAATGATGATTATGATTATTAATATAATTACGTTATTATTGATAATATCATTATTGTCATTGCTATGAATGTTTGTTTATTTTCTTGTTGTTTTAACGTTACTCTAGAAGCTATTACGAAATGAGCCAGACTGATAGAGAAAGGTGATTACTCTTTCAACCGTCTCGAAGAACTGCTAATGTTGTTGTTCTTCAGCGAATGGAAAGGTTAAGACGACAGCCGTTTTCGCTGAAGACAGAAGGACTGGTGTTCCTCTCTTCCCCCCCCCTCTCCCCACACCCCTTCTCCTTTTTCCTTCTTTCGTTTCACCTTTGCCCCCTCACTCCCCTCTCTCTCTCCCTCTCCCTCTATATCTTCCATTGACTCTTCTTTTTTCTCTCTCTCTCTTTTTTTTTCCCTTTCTCCCTTCACCCTTCCCAATCTCCCTCTCTCTCTTTTTCTTCCCCTCCCCTTCCCTATCCTCCTCCTTCCTTCCTTTCACCTCTTTTCTTTTTCCTTCTCCCTCTCCCACCACCTTCTCCATTTCCTCTTCCTCCCCCTTCCCCTCTCCCTTCTTCTCTCTCTCTCCCTTTTCCTCTAACCCTCCCTTCATTTTTTACCCTCTCCCTTGCCCTCCTCCTCCCCTCCTTCCTTTTACCTCTTCTTCTGTCTTTCCTCCTCTTTCTTTCTTTCTCTCTTTTTCCTCCTCCCTCCCGTTGTGCAGATGTAACCCATGCGACCCCTCCCCTCCCCCCTCCCCCTCTTCACAAGACAGAACTTGGGGGAGCAACGCTTCCTTGAGTATGTATGGCTTGACATGGTGCAGAATCATTGCCGTGGCGCGACAGCACTGGCTGGGTTGCGTATGCACGCCATGCAGTATGAAGGTCGTGAATTTTATACATTATGACATTTCTCTTTTTATTTTATTATTATTATTTCTTTCTTTTTTTGTCTTTAGGGATGGGGTTGAGGGGTGTCAGTTGATTTTTTTTTTCGTTGTTTCTGTTGCTTGGATTGTTGCTTATATTGCTTTTAGATTTTCATTGGTGATATGTTTAGTTTCTTTTTTTACTACTACTATTACTACTGCTACTACAACTACTATTACTACTACTACTATCATTATTATTATGAATATTTTTACGTTTATGGTTATTGGTTTGATTAGCATTCATAATTATCACTTATTTTTATTATCACGGTTATTATTATTATTATTATTAATTATTATCATAAATTGATTGCTTGTTACCATTTTCGCATTGTCGTTGTTTTATCATTACCGTCATTATTTACCATTATTATTATTATTATTGTTATTCTTCTTATCATTATTGTTACTATTGTCCTTATGATCATTATTATGATTGTTGCTATGGATGTCATAGTATAGCATCCCCTAGAACTGGGCTTCGAGTC
>BOPN01000136.1:332938-347938 GCA_017312705.2 Penaeus japonicus
ACCCATTTCTTCTTTCCTTTTTTCCTTCTCTCTTCACCTCTTCCCTTATTCCGTGGTCTTTCCCTTCCCTTTCATCTCGTCTCCTCTCCTCTACCCTCTCTCCTCCTCTTCCCTCTTCCCCCTCCCCTCTCCTCCTTCCTCTCTCTCACACTCTCTCTCCCTCTCCTCTTCCTTCTTCCCTCCTCTCCTCTCCACTCCTCTCCTCTTTTCTCTCTTTCTCTCCCTCCCTCCCTCCCCCCTCCCCCCTCCCCCCTCTTTTCCTCTCTTGCCAATCTCCTCTCTCTCTCTCTCTCTCTCTCTCTCTCTCTCTTTCTCTCTCTTTCTCTCTCTCTCTCTCTCTCCCTCCCTCCCTCCCTCCATCCCTCCATCCCCCTCTTCCCTCTCTAGCCAATCCTCTCCTCTTTTCTCTTCCCACGTCTCCTCCTTGACGGCCGTATCTCAAGACTGAGGTTCCTTGGAGGAGTTTATCACGTCTCGAGGCTTCGTGGGCGTGGCAGAGGCGGAGAGAAGGCGAGAAGGGAAGATGTAAGAATCATCGTATAAAGACGATGCGAGGATACGATAGACGGGAGACATTGATGATGGAAGAGATAATAGGTGTTAAATGATATTGATGTGAGGAGATGTGTGTATATATATGTGATTAGGGTATAGATGTGGTGTGATGCAATTAGTAAGAAAGCGAAAGGTGGGAAGAAGGCCGAGGTAGAAGGGAAGACGTGAATAGAAGAATTGCGAATAATTGTATTTATTCGATGCGATGATAAAGAGGTAAGTACAATAGATAGTGTAAAGGATATAGTGATAATATGATATAACAGCGTTAATTATAAGGCAGGCGAAGGGGAATAGGAAGCAGCGATGGTAGGAAGGCATGGAGAATAATTAACGGGATGTAAACATAATATGATATGATCAAAGACATCAAGACATTACCGATATGAGATGTATATATTTGATATGATAGGATGATCAAAATAGATATGAAGGATATAAAAAGCGTTCTATTAAGCCAGCAACTGAGAGGTGGAGGATGCATTAAGGAACGAGCGACGCGGAGAGTGGGAGGGAAAGTGGGATGGAACTGGGAAGGGAGAAGGAGAGGGAGAAGGAGACCAGAGAGGGAAGAAAGGAGTAGGGAAACCATAGAGAAGGAGGGAGATAGGGAGACCAGAGAGGGAAAAGGGGAGTTAGGGAAACCAGAGAGGGAAGGAGGGAGTGAGGGAGGGAGATTAGGTTGTGAGGAAAGGAGTTAGGGAAAGGAAACTCCCCTGGGGCTTTGCAGGGGGGCGGGGGCACTTTCCTTCCTTCTAGGACTTCCCGGATGAGGTTTTCTTCGCTTCGAATTTCCTTTTTTTGTCTTGGTGTTCTTTTTTTCCTTTTGTTATCAGCGTTTTTAATTATTATTCTTTCTCCATTTTTTTTCTTTCTTCTTCCTCTTTTTATTCTTCTCTTTCTTTTCCTCTTTCTCTTCTTATTTTTTTTCTCTCATTCTTCTTCTTCATCCTCTTCTTTTTAACTGTTTTTTGCCATGAATTTTGCAAAATTAAAATTCTTTTAAAATGTGCAAACTGCAAAGAGTTTTGAATCTTCTCGACCGTGCAATACTTAAATACACACTTCTATGCCGAATCAGAACCGAATATTTATATCTGTGTAATTTGCAAATTTACTCTAGTAGTACATTTTTTTTAAAATACGTAATTACTATTATTACAGGATGATTTTCAAATTACATGGCATTAAGATCATTCTGTATATAATATGGGATTGCGACAGTATTCACACGGTATGTTCCTTGTTCATTTGTATAGCTTAAGATTGACGCCATCAGGTCCCGTTTTCTATATGTCGCCCGACGCCTAAACTCGTGTATTTTCGACGGAAAAGGAGTTTGCTTATTCATGGTATCATGCATCGACGTATCATGTGCGTCATGATCTCATGTATATTCATCTCCCGGATCGGGTTTTACAAAGGGGCAAGGTCACGGAGGAACAGAAAAGGCTGTGAGTCAGGGAAGGCAAGGCAGATAGGCCTATGATGTTTTTTTTTTTATCTATTTTCTTTATTTATTTCTGGCTTTCTGTACGTCTCGTTCGTTTTGTCTATTTGTTTATCTGTCTCTGTCTCTCTCCCTCCCTCCCTTCTTTTCCTTCTGGCTCTCATTTCTCTCCTCCTCCTCCTCCTCATCTTCCTCTTCCTTCACTTCCTCCTCCTCCTCCTCCTCCTCCTCTTTCTACTCTTCCTCCTCCTCTGCCTTCTCCTTCTACTCCTCCACCTCCACCTCCACCTCCACCTCCACCTCCACCTCCACCTCCACCTCCACCTCCTTCTCCTCTTCTTTTTTCTTCCTCCTTCACGTCTCCTTAGGGAAGGGTTTAAGGTGTGTGTGGGGGAGGGGGATAGGGGGAAGGGGAAGGAGGAAGGGAGTAGGGGAAGGGGAGTGCAGATGGCAGTGCGCCCGGTAATCACAGCAAAATAGAGGTGTCATTAGTAGGCTGCCCCAGGTAAACGAAGGGGGGGAGGGGGAGGGGTAAGATTGGGGATAGGTTGGGAGTGGGAAAGGGAGAGGGGTGGGATGTTGTGAGGAAGGGTAGGGATAGGGGATGGTGGGAGGAGTTACCTAGGGTTACCTAGCAACTAGAGTCATCTAGAGAAATTTAGGACCGCGTTCTCTCTTTCCTCTTACCTCTCATCTCTTTTGTTCTCTTACTCTTTCGCTCCTCGTTGTCTCCACTCTCTCCCTTCTTAATATGTTTTCATTATCATTTTCTTTCCTTTTCCTTTGTTTGTGTTTTTTGCGTCTTTCAATTCTTCTTCCTCTTCCTCCTCTTCGTGTTTCGTTTTCTTTTTTTTCCTTCTCCTTCTCCTTTTTCTCCTTCTTCTCCTTCTTCTCCTGATCATCGTCCTTTTTCTTCTTTTTTTTCTTCTTATTTTTTCTAATTTTCTTCTCCTTTTCCTTCTTCTTTTTCTCATCATCCTCTTCCTTTCCCTTCTCTACTCCTCTTCTCCTTCTGCACCTTCATATTCTTCTTTCTTTTCAACCTCCTTCCCTTCCCTTCTTTCTTGCATTCCTTCCTTTCTCTTATTTGCCTTCTATTTTCCTTACACACCTCTTTTCCCTTTCTTTCCCCTCCCCCTTATCCCAACTCCCTCTCTCTATTTTTATTCTTGTCTTCCCCCCCCTCCCTTTCCTCCCCTCTTCCCTATACTTCCCGTATCTTGCTCTATTCATTCCACTGTTCTCTTTTCTCTCTCCTTCACTTTTTCTGAATTTCCCCACCCTTCCTCCCATATCTCCCATTCCCAATCATTTCAGTCTCCCCTTTCTTTCCTTCCTTCCTTCCCCTCCTCTCTCTCTGCCTCTCCTTCTTTTCCTCTCTCCTTCCCCCTCCCCCTCTCCACCCTTCTCTCCCTCCTTTCTTCATCTCCCCATCTCCCCTCCACCTCTCCTTCCATCACACTTGCCCTCCATCTTCCTCCTTCCATCCCTTCCCTTTTACACCCCCCTCCCCCTCTCCCTCCTTCCTCTTTCGCTACCCCATATCCCCTCCCTCTCTCTCTCTCCTTCACCCCCCCCCCCCCACCGGCTCTTGCAACCCCCGACCTGGGCATGTGTCATAGGTGGACCAAGAAGGGCGGGCGGGCGGCGGTCAGACCTCCTTAAACACCTCGCTCAGGATTTATGGCGCTGCACTCTCGGCCCTACTTTATAATGCGACGGCGTGTCCTTGCCTTGGTCCCTTCTGCTCTTCTCTCCTTTACTGTTTTTCTTTCTTTTTGTTTCTCTTTTCTTCTCTTTTCTTGGCTTGTCTATTCGTCTCTCGTCTTCTTTTTTCTTCTTTTATATGGTCTTCTCGTCTCTTCTCTTCTCTTCCCTTTACTTCACCTCTCTGTTCTTCTTTATTCTCTTCTCTTCTCTTGTCTCCTCTTTTCCCTTTTATCATCTAGGCTTCTCTTCTCACATCTTGTCTTTTCCTCTCTTCTACTCTCTCCTTTCATCTTCCTCTTCTCTCCCCTCATCTCCTCGCCTCCTCCTTCCCCCCCCCCCCCCTCCTTCCTCCTCTCCTTTCCCTCCTTCTCTCCCCTCCCCCCTCCCCCTCCCCCGCTTTCTTCCTCCCCTTCTTCTCCCCCCCCTCTCTCTCTCTCTCTCTCTCTCTCTCTCTCTCTCTCTCTCTCTCTCTCTCTCTCTCTCTCTCTCTCTCTCTCTCTCTCTCTCTCCCTCTTTCCTTTCTCACTCTTATTTTTTTTTCTCATTTTATTTGCATCTACTGTTGAGAGAAAAGTGAACTTCCTGTATATACTTATTGTTTTCCGTTTTCTTTATCTTTCAAGGAAGAATGTTTTGTAATTCCCTTTTTTATATTTTGAAGGAAGAATATATCGTATACCCTCCTTTTTTTTTTTTTCTTTCTTCGTTTCTAGGAAGAATAGATAAGTCCGCCTCAGTTAATGCAGGAGGCGCTTTTGAACTTCCGCTAATCTTTTTTATTTATTTTTTTTTTTTTTACCTTAATCAGCAGGTTCTTTGTTACTCCTCGGTCTCGTCCTTGTGTCCGGCGCTGTCGTCATGTTTGTTAATGCGCAGGCCAGGTCACTTAATGCGCCGCACGGGTCATTCTGGGTGACTTCCTGTCCGTATGCCCCTCGGGTGGCATCAGAGGCGGCGCTCGCTCTCGTCGTCGTCGTGTCGCGGGCGGGCCTCCCGACACTCCGGGCGGGGGCGACAGCGGGAAGGGAGAAAGGGGGCCGCAGGGGGACGGGAGGTAGGGGGTTACAGGGGTAGGGGAAGTGGATGGTTACACGGGGAGGGGAGGTAGGGGGGTAATAGGGCGAGGGGAGGTAGGGGGGTCATAGGGCGAGGGGAGGTAGGGGGGTCATAGGGCGAGGTGAGGTAGGGGGGTCATAGGGCGAGGGGAGGTAGGGGGGTCATAGGGCGAGGGGAGGTAGGGGGGTCATAGGGCGAGGGGAGGTAGGGGGGTCATAGGGCGAGGGGAGGTAGGCGGGTAATAGGGCGAGGGGAGGTAGGGGGTCATAGGGCGAGGGGAGGTAGGGGGGTCATAGGGCGAGGGGAGGTAGGGGGATCATAGGGCGAGGGGAGGTAGGGGGTCATAGGGCGAGGGGAGGTAAGGGGGTCATAGGGCGAGGGGAGGAAGGGGGTCGCAGGGGGATGGGAAGGTGGGGATCACAGGGGGTAGGGGGCTATTTTTTATCATGTATTAATTCTGGATTTGTATCGCAGCAGTACGCGTATGTGCATGTATACACTTGTACTCAGAATGATACCCATTTGCACACGTTGCGCGTACGCATGTGTGCATATTAAGATACACGCACAACCATAAACACACATACACCCACTCACTCACACTCACAGACAAACAGAGGGACAGTGCTAAACAGCCCAATATTGGCTCGGCCGCCCAATAAGGCTGGAAGGCAGCGCTGTCTGAGCCTTCGAGGCTTTCCATGACACACTTGCCGCCTTGCTGGGTCTTTTTTGTGTGCGTGCGTGCATGCGTGTGTTGTGTGTTTGTTTGTTTGTTTGAGTGTGTGTGTGTGTGTGTGTGTGTGTGAGTGTGTGTATGTGTCTGCGTGTGTGCGTGCGTGTGTGTGTGTCTGCGTGCGTGCGTGTGTGTTTGTGTGCGTGCGTTCGTGTGTGTGTGTGTGTGTGTGTGTGTGTGTGTGTGTGTGTGTGTATGTATATATGTATATGTATATGTATATATATATATATATATATATATATATATATATATATATATATATAATATGTATATGTATATGTATATATATATATATATATATATATATATATATATATATATATATATATATCTGTTTCTTTTCTCGTAAGCAAAGGAAGACCCAGGAAAGCAGACAGACCGAGACCATAACAGAAGAAAGATGATAACAAGCAGACATGCTCGAAGACATGCCACTTGGCCATAGTTGGAATTAGTGTCGATAGGTAGAGTGAGACAGACGCACGTACCCACACAAACACACAACACATACACACAACACACATATCAACAAGAACAACATCAACAACAACAATACACACACACACAGAGGAAAGAGGAGACAGGAGATAGAATACAGGAGAGACAGAGAGAAGAGAGAAAAAGAGAGGGAGAGAGAGAGGGAGAAGGAGAGGGAGAAGGAGAGGGAGAGGGAGTGGGATATGGAGTGGTAGAGAGAGAGGGAGAGGGAGAGGGAGTGGTAGAGAGAGAGGGAGAGGGAGAGGGAGAGAGGTAGAGAGAGAGGGAGAGGTAGAGAGAGAGGGAGAGGGAGAGGTAGAGAGAGGGAGAGAGGGGTGGTAGAGAGAGAGGAGAGGGAGTGGTAGAGAGAGGGAGAGGGAAGGGGAGTGGTAGAGAGAGGGAGAGGGAGAGGAGTGGTAGAGAGAATCAACAACAACAATACACACACAGAGGAAAGAGGAGACAGGAGATAGAATACAGGAGAGACAGAGAGAAGAGAGAGAAAAAGAGGGGGAGAGAGAGAGGGAGAGGGAGAGGGAGAGGGAGAGGGAGAGGGAGTGGGAGAGGGAGAGGGAGAGGGAGAGGGAGAGGGAGTGGTAGAGAGAGAGGGAGAGGGAGTGGTAGAGAGAGAGGGAGAGGGAGTGGTAGAGAGAGAGGGAGAGGGAGAGGGAGAGAGAGAGAGAGAGAGAGAGGGAGAGGGAGAGGGAGAGAGGGGGAGAGAGAGAGAGAGAGAAAGAAAGAGAGAATTGCAGAGTCAGCGGAAGTTAGGGAGTATGTTTGGCAAGTCAGCTGATTCCCTTATATGCAATATTAGATACCGTATCCATCTATTATTGCAGAGAAATATTGCATTTGCCTGTGCAAAAATGGTGGTGTTTATTGATGGCACCCGGTGCGTCGCTGTAATCAAGGGTCTAATATAGCAGATGATTATTTCCGTCGTTGCAACATACAAATGATTTCGCATAAATCTCTCAGATAACCCGAATTCATGTTGCATCAATGTTGCACCACAGGATTTTTTTAAAAGATGGCTATCGGTCACCGACGCTTATATACATGGGCGGGTGGGCGGGAGGGAAGGTTTCATGGGCGGGTGGGCGGGAGGGAAGGTGGTGGGTACACATGGGTTTAGGCGTGGGTGTGGGCGCGAGGTGGGGGAGAATTGGTATTGGGGGGATGTGGCATAGGGTGTTGGGGCGTTGGGTGGGGGGAGGAGGGGAGGTGACATAGGTTGTTGGAGGCGTGGAGTGGGGTGGGGGGGGGAGGAGGGGATGTGGTATAAGGTGTTGGGGGCGTGGAGTGGTGGTGGGGTTGGGGGGGGGTGGTGTGGGTGTGGGGTTGTCTGTCACAGTTGGGGGACTGATCTTATCATGTTGGATGTACAGCTTAAGGGACATTGTCTGTTATCTTGGCCAGGGGTTATTTCCCTGATGAAGCGATTATTTTTCATTCCTTTCAGTGTTATCATTAGTGTTATTTATGTATTTATTATTGTTGTTGTTGTTGATAATACTGTTGTTTGGGGTCGTAGCAGTAGTAGTAGTAGTATTTATATTTTCATTTTACCATTATCGTCATTATCTTAATTAGTATCATCATCACCACTACCACAACAACAGCAACAACCGCAACCATCAAACATCATCATGACACCACATCATCATCAGCACCATCAACCATCACCCACCATGACATAACATCACCATCACCACCGTTACTATCAATATCATTACTCTTGACGAATTACAAAAACCTCTCGACGTAGTGGGAACATTATGTAAACATGCACTCGTGTCACTACAAAGGCACTGCGAGATAGGCATTAGACGTCGCTGATAGGCCTACTGTCACGCCGGGTTCTGGCATATGACAGGTCGAGAGGTTATTTTTGTGATTGTTTATATCTTTGTTGTTTGTTTGTGTTATTGTTTTTAGTAGTATTGATGTTGTTGTTTGTGTTGTTGGTTTTGTGTTATTATCGTTGTTGTTTTTATTGTTTTTGTATTATTATTATAGTACTGTTTTGTTGGTTTTGTGGACATTTGTTTTATATATTTATTTAGTGAATGCATGTTATTTATGTTTTGTTAAATGTATAATTGATTCAATACGCCTATACTCATATTTTTGTTTGTTTGTTTGTTTCAGGTACGGTCTCGTGGCGCTTTCGTTTCTACTGGGTGAGGATAACTCGAGGGAGAATTTGTGAAGGACATTGATATTCCTCTCACGGATTATGAATCCTTCTCGAGGCGTGAATGGGATACTTATCAGCTGTCTTGATGAATGAACGAGGCTGGGAGTTGAATTTCGTATCTGGTTGATGGATTTGATTTGGGTTTCATAGGCCTATCTTTTTTTGGGGGTGGGTGGGGGGAGAGATGGTCATCGGTGAAGAATTCGGATGATTTTTGTTTTGTTTTTGTCATTTTGGGGTTGGTTTGATTTCACCCTCCCCTCCCCTCCCCTCCTCTCCTCTCCTCTTTTGTTTCCCCTTCAAGATTTTTTGAGATGTTTGCAGGTTGTGTGTGTGTGTGTGTGTGTTGTGTGTGTTGTGTGTGTTGTGTGTGTTGTTCTATCGTCTGTGTTCTTGTGTTAAGATATAGATAAATACATGACCAAAATCAGCTCCGTAGTGTGTTTGTCATTTAAATTTATTGTTTTTATCTTCGTTTTTACCTTCTTTCTCTCACTCCCTCCTTTTTCCTCATTCCCTTCCCTCTTATCTTTCCCCTACTCTTTTTATCTTTACTCCTTTCCCCATTCCCCTTCCCTCCCCTTGTCTCCCCTCCTTCCTCCCTCTCCTCTCCCTCCTTCCTCCCTCTCCTTCCCCCTTCCTCCCCACGTCCCTTCACCATTCCCCTCCCTCTTTTCCCCTCCATCTCCCTTTTTATCCTTATTCCTTCCCCCATCCATCCTTCCTTCCTCTCCATACCCCACCTACCCCTTTTCCCCCATCCCATCCCTTCCCCCTCCTTCCCCCCCTTCCTCCCATCCCAACCCCCACCATCCCCCCCCTTCCCCAAGTCCTTCCCCACCATCCCCCCCCTCCCTTCCTGCGTGTTTGGGATACCGACTCGCGAACAGGTTTGCTGGCCGCGAGAGGGAGAGCGTCTGTCAGGGCCATTGTACAGGGCTCTAGAAGGTCTTGAGATGGGCGAGTGAATTGACAGGGGCGGACGCGGTGACTTCTTCAGGTTCGGAGGGGGGGGGGGATGTGTGTGTGTGTGTGTGTGTGTGTGTGTGTGTGCGCGTGTGTGTGTGTGTGTGTGAGTGTTTGTGTGTATGTGCGCGCGCGCGCGTGTTTGGTTGTGTATGTGTGTGCCTTTTTGTGTATTTGGTTGTTTGTGTGTGTGCCTTTTTGTGTGTTTGGTTGTGTGTGTGTGTGTGCGTGTGCGTGTGTGTGTATGTGTGTGTGTGTGTGTGTGTGCGCGTGCGTGCGTGCGTGGGCGTGCGTGTATGTGCATACAGAGAGAGAAAAAAAGAAAGAGAAAGAGAGACAGAGACAGAGATGGGTATCATGATACGAGGCATAACTGTAAAAGGATACCAAAGCTCTATAAAATCAAATCCCATTTAACATATCGCCCCCCTTAAAAAAAAGGTGACGCGATCGTGGGTAGACACCTCAAGTTGATGATTCACGATAAAGAGGTGGAAGGACGATGCTATCTGTATAGTGTTGACTTTTTTTCGCCCCGGTTATGGTGTTAGGCCTACGCGCTTGACACTACAGCGGGACGGTCAGGGACGAGGGGGGGGTGGTGATGGTGTAGGTGATGGTGATGATGACGGGATGGTCGAAGTACGATGTTTGTCATGCGTTTTGTCTTGTTTTACTCGGTTGTGGTTGGTTTTCATGTTGGGAAGGGATGGAGAGAGAGAGAGAGAGAGAGAGAGAGAGAGAGAGAGAGAGAGAGAGGCGGGGTTGGGGGGCAGACAGATAGCAAGCAACCAGAATGACCGACAGACGAACAGACAGGCAGATACAGAGCAAAGAAGACTAGAATCATTAAGAGAGAAAGTGAAGCTTAGAAATGAAAAAGAGAGAATGATGAAGATCAGATAAAAAAAAGAGAAGTAAAGGCAAATTAATGATATCATCCGTAGCAAGGGATGATAGTGATAACGATAATAACAGCAAACTTCGAAAATAATAATGATGATAATAATAATAATAATTATGATAATCAGTAGAATAATCAATAGTAAGGACGAATTATTTTTGGACTTAAACACACAGGATCTTTTTTTCTTCCATCTGTCTTTTTCTTTTCTTTCCTATCATAGAATTTTTCTTTTTCTTTTTTACTTCTTCTTCTATCCTTTTTTATTTCTCGTGGAGTGGTTTCTAAGTGTTTGAATTGACTTATTCGTCCGAGGGTGAGTGACAGCTGGTTTGAAGATGCAGCAGACCTTGAGCGAATATTTGTGATTTTGTTGTCGAGTTGTTTGTTTTATTGGTTTTCGTGTGCTTGTTTATATATATATATATATATATATATATATATATATATATATATATATATATATGTATATATATATATATATATATTTTTTTTTTTTTTTTTTTTTTTTATCGGGTGGTTGTGTTTAGTCTTGTCTTTTCTAATTGGTTCTGATGTTATTTGTTTATGATTACTGTATTTACATTGCTGTGGAAATAAATCTATGGGGCGAATATCCACATTCCATTTCCACAAGTCAATTTGCTCGGAATATTTATCTTGTATTTCAATTAGGAAAAGTTGATATCAATATAGAAACAGTGTTGATGATGGAAACAAGAAAAAAAGGGATACTTAACATAAGTGGAAATGAGAACAGCAGAACGTCACTAATACATTTATTTTTCCCTTTATGTTATTATTATTTTTATTATTAATATTGTCTTTACTATTATTGATATTATTTTATATGTCATTATTTTTGTATGTCTTTCACAGGTTTTTCTCATTAATTATTGTTCACTGCATTACATTGCAATTTTGTATTATTTTCCCAATGTCCATAGTTCATTGCACTGGATATATATATATATATATATATATATATATATATATATATATATATATATATATATATATGTATGTATATGTATATATATATTGTTTTTTTCATGAAAAAGATTATTAGATTACCGGTGTTGTTGTCATTTTTGACTTCCTTTCTGTTTTGTTTTTTTGTATATATATAATTTTTATTATTATTGAAACGAAAAAAGAAAAGAATAGCAACAGCAACAAAATGGAGACACTTAAAGAATTGAAAGCATTAGACGAAGAACAAACAAATAACAAATGCTGACACCCCCTGCACCCCCCGGAAAAAAGAATACAAGAACACCATTAAATCATTGAGAACGAGAACAATATAAACACGCCCACTTCAGCCGTGAATTACTGTTTCCAAGAATTTTCTTCCCCACCCCCACCCACTCTATCCATTCCCTCATCACTCCCCACCCCTTCCTCATCCTTTCTCTCGCGGTCTTCTCTCCACCTTTTTCCTGTTTTCCCCTTTCCTTACCCTTCTATTACCTTCCTTATCCCTCCCTTCCTTTACCCCCTCTCCTCCTCTCTTTTTTACACCCCTTCTTCTCCCATCCCCCCCTTCTTTTCCTCTTAGCTCCCCTCTTCTCCCCACCCCCTCTCTCCTTTTCCCTCCCATCTCCTATCCCCTTCCTCTCCCTCTTCCCTCCCCTCCTTTTCCCTCCCCTCTCTTTCCCTCTTCCCATCCCCTCCCTTCCCCTCCCCGATGGAATGCGCCCGCACGCCCGCATGCGCCATAACCGCGGCACTTCATGAAGCATCTGGTCTCGTTAGCCGTTCACTGATTGATGAGAGATGTGAGAAGGGGGGAAGGGGGAAGGGGTTGTGTATGTTAGGTGGCGGCTGGTTTGTCTGTCTGTTCGATTAGCTGCTGCTATCGTTGTTTTAAATTCTTCGCTTAATTTATGGGATCTCCCCTCCCCTCTTGTTGTTCTTCTCCTCCACCTCCCTCATCCTCCTCCTTCTCCTCCACTTTCTCTTCCACTTTCTCTTCCTCTTCTTCCTCTTCTTCTTCTTCCTCTTCTTCCAATTCTTCTATCTCCCGCTCTTCCCCTACCTCCTTTTCCTCTATCCCTTCCTCTACCTCCTCCTCCTCCTCCTCTTCCTCCTCTTCCTTTTCTACCTCCTCTTCCTCCTCCTCCTCCTCCTCCTCCTCCTCCTCCTCCTCCTCCTCTCACATAAAGACTCTAAAGGATTTTTCTATGTCGGCGTGAATGAAGGAAAAGAAGGGGTGGAGGGGGGGGAGATGCGGGTGAAGGAATTGAGGGGGAGGGGGTGTCTGGAGGGGGAAGGGGTAGGGGTCAGGGATGGGATGGGATGGGATGAAGAGTGATAGCAGTTGATAAGAAAGAATGCTTTGTATAGCGCTGGAAATACAGTTGCGATGAGATCAGATGGAGAGTTGCTTTGCTTTGCTTTACTTTGGGTGTGTTTTGTTTAAATGTTATCATAATTGTTATTATTGATATCCTTGTTAGTTTTTTCCCATTTTATCGTTATTATTATTGTTGTTATCATTATGCTTTTAGTTGTTATTGTTATTATGCTTTTAGTTGTTTTTATTAACATTATTGTTATTTTTATTATATTATTTCTGTATTATTATTATTATCATCATTATCATTATCACCATTTTATCGCTTTCTACTTATATATCCTATTTATCCTATCAATCTTCAACGAACGACTATATCGCATTGCGCTGTAACTGACATAAAGAAGAGAAATCTGTTTGACCGCCGGAGCGATGGGCGTTGAAGTCTCCATGAAGACTCGATGTCACACCGGAAGGTGGAAGGTGGTGAGAGGGAGAGGGAGAGGGAGAAGGAGAGAGGGAAGGCGAGAGAGGGAGAGTGAGAGTGAAGGAGAGAGGGAAGGAAAGAGAGAAGGCGAGAGGAGAAGGAGAAAGAGAAGGAGAAGGAGAGAGAGAGAGTATCAGTGAGTCAGTGACTGAGTCGGTGAGTGCGTTTGATAGTCCCTCTCCCATCCATCCGTCCATCCATCACCTCCTGCACCTCCGCCCTCTCCTCGCCGCAGGACGCCAAGGATCTCCCCGGGCCTTCGTACTCTCACGAGGAGGAGGAAGTGGAGGAGGGGAGGGGGGAGGGGGGAGTCCTTCGCGTCCTCTCCTCCAAAGGCGTCTTACTTTCTCGACTGCAGGGCGTCGTCGGATAAGGGGAGAGGGAGGGGGAGATGATGAGGAAGAGGGGAAGTAGGAGAGGGAGAGGGAGTTGAAGGGGAAAGGAGTGGAGGGAGGAAGAGGAAGAGGAGAAGAGTGAAATGAGCGGAGGGAGAGATGGAATGAAGGAATGAAGAGGGGAAAGGGCGGATGGAGGGAAGGAATGAAGGGAAGAGAAGGAAAACGGAGGAAGGAGGATATGAATATGGAGGTAAAGAAAGAAGAAGAGGGAGGGAATGGAAAGAATGAAGGAAGAACGGAAGAAAAGACGGAGAAAAGAAGGAGAGAAGGAAAAAGGGAGTTAGGAAGGAAGGAAGGAATAATGATGGAAGGTGTGATAAGAAAAGACCAGGAAGGAAGGGAAAGGAGAAGGAGAAATACGAAGTCCTTGAATTAGCGAAGGATTTTTGGGGGACGTCAATTACTACTCCTTGTGTGAGAGACGCCCGCTTTACCGCTATCCTTCGTGGGCGGGGCGCGGAGGCTGTTTATATGGGCTGCATAAAGATAGATAGATAGATGAGTAGATATATAGTTAGATAGATAGATGGTTATTGAGATAGATGACTAAATTGATATATAGATTGGTATATAGATAGATAACTCCCGTTAGACAGATAGATAAAGAGACAAATTATAAGATAGATAGATTAGAACTTTTATCTGATTGATAGAAATATAAATGAATAGATGGATAGTAAGGCAATTAGATGGATAGATGGATGAGAACAGAGAGAATAGGATATTTGCAGATAGATAGAGATATACAGCTATATTTTCGTGACTCAGCATAAGGATGCCATAGCTCGCCGGGCATGGGGGAGAGGGGGGATTATGGGCGGGGGGCAAAGGTGGGGGAGGGAGTGGGAGTAAGAGACAGAAATAGAGAGAGAGAGAAAGAGAGAGAGAGAGAGAGGGAGTGAGAAAGAGAGAGAGAGAGAGAGAGAGAGAGAGAGAGAGAGAGAGAGAGAGAGAGAGAGAGAGAGAGAGAGAGAGAGAGAGAGAGAGAGAGAGAGAGAGAGAGAGAGAGAGAGAGAGAGAGAGAGAGAGAGGGAGTGAGAAAGAGAGAGAGAGAGAGAGAGAGAGAGAGAGAGAGAGAGAGAGAGGGAGTGAGAAGAGAGAGAGAGAGAGAGGGAGTGAGAAAGAGAGAGAGAGAGAGAGGGAGTGAGAAAGAGAGAGAGAGAGAGAGGGAGTGAGAGAGAGAGAGAGAGAGAGGGAGTGAGAAAGAGAGAGAGAGAGCAGTAATTTTTTCCCCCATGTCAGTGACCTAGAATATGTAAATTAACCATATTCAATTGCATATTTACTGTATCTCTTACCGAGTGCAATAATCCATGTCAATATCGTTATTTAAAAAGTAAAAGCTAAATAATGAAAAAGAGTTCCCTTGCGCCCTCCCCTCTACGCCGAATAGGATTAGCCTAATCAGTGACCTTATCTCAAGAAGTAAATGGAGGATCATATGAAACATAATTAATGTCCCTCCCCTTATATTCCACATGATGGACTCTCCTCTTCCCCTTGCCCTCTCCTCCCCTCCTCCTCTCCTTCCCTCCCCTTCCCTCCCCTTCCCTCCTCTCCTCCCCTCCTCTCCACCCCTCCGTGAACCGTGCTCGAAGAAGGGAGCATAATACATCCCTGGTCGGTTTAGCGTGATTAATGATGCCTAAAACCCTAGCAGGAAAAAGGTCAAGGAAGGTCAGGCGTGATGACTAGCGTCTCGACGTCCTTGGTTTGGCGAAGGTCCTTTTTCTTGATTTTGAAAGTTGTTTTGATTTTT
>BOPN01000136.1:365438-370438 GCA_017312705.2 Penaeus japonicus
TTGTCTGTCTCTCTGTCTGTCTGCCTGCCTGTCTTTTGGCTTTTCCTTGGAAGTGTCTCTTCATCTGTCGGCTCAAGAACACTTCCTTGTCCTCTTAGGTGGTGCTTGGGCGGTCGGCTTGGGATTCATGTGTGTGTTTTGCTTGTTTCTTTGGTTGTTTTGTTTTTCTCTTCACTTTGCTCTCGTGTCTCTCTCAGGATAGATATCTCTTTCTCTTGTCTCTCTCGTTCTCTTTTCTTTCTCTATTCTCTCTCTCTCTCTCTCTCTCTCTCTCTCTCTCTCTCTCTCTCTCTCTCTCTCTCTCTCTCCCTCCCTCCCTCCCTCCCTCCCAAACTGCTCTTTTGAGGGACTCTGCTTTCCTTGCTTGATCTTCTGTTATGAAGGACTGCGCTGATCCTGCTTGTCTGAAGGGATCGCTCTCCCTGCCTGCTCAAGCACTACCCTGCTTGACGAAGGACACTCTTATTTACTCAAGATCCTCCGTCCTTCTGCCTTTGCTTGAAAACAACCGAAAGCGCTTGAGTGGGGAACCATATTCGTCTTTAATGAAGAATACTCATTTGAACCCGTTAATTGCATTATAGTTAAGATAACGAAATTATGATGATTAGAACTTTGAAATGAATAATTGCATCATGATAAAAAAGATAAACTATTATATAGATGGTATTGGTATATAACGATGTGATATGATTAAAAAAAAGCCTAATCGAAGATATAAACAGTATTATATTACTAATAAGCTAACAAGATCACGTGACTGGAATCGCTCTGCATCTCACGTTTCATGCCGGGATTTCCTTTCCACTTTCCTTATCGCATTTGAATCGCTATTTCTCCTTCCTTCCCCCACCCCCCACCCCCTCGTTCAAAAAAATAAGAATAAAAAGGAAGATAAATATAGACAAAGGAGAAAGCAAGAGTTGATGAAGAGTAAACAGTCGGGCAGCCAGTGTACATTGCAGTGGCGTCGCGTGTTGATGGGCGTGATGTCCTCTGACGCTGTTACAGGACGTCAACAGGACGTAAACTAACGTGAGAACTCCACTCGGTGCTTTCACACCACCACCGCTTTCGCCGCCTGTTCGCTTCCCTCTTGTGTGGGTGTCTGTGGGGAGGGGAGGCTGTGTATAGGGGGTTGCGTGGGTGTCTGGAGGGAGGCTGTGTCTGAGGTTGTCTGCGGGGAGGGGGCTGTGTGGGTGTCTGCGGGGGGCTCTATCTGAGGTTGTCTATGGGGGGGATGTGTGAGTGTCTATAGGGGGCCGAGTCTGTGTTTGCCATGAGGATTGTAATACTGTTTGGTTGTCTATATGTCTGTCTGTCTGTGGATGAGGGATTTTTAGCCTTTAAGTTGAATTATCTGCCTGGCTAATTATGTGGCTGTCTGTGTATCTTGTCTATTGATATGTCCATCTTGTCTGTGTCCTTGGCTTACCGACAATCTAACCGCATCCGAATATCTGTCTGACTTACGACGATAACAAATTTTGCGTCTGACAGAGTGGTTAGTTTCCTATTTGAAACTGACTTCCTACCCCTCGTCTGGCTGACAGTTTGATAGACTTGCTGACTGTCTCTAAAAGTGGTCTGTTTATACCGCCGGCTTCTCCTCTCCTGTGTTCCAATTTGCAGGGCCTGCTCGTTATAAAGGAAAACTAATGGGAACAAGAACACCCGTTTGGGAACGACGATCAAAAAAAGATTCTAAAAATAGAGGAGGAGGGGAATCCATACTATTGTGATTTTTTAATATGGATAGATAGAGATCCAGATTATTTACATAAAACTGCCAACCCCTTCCTTCCTCTTCATAAAATTGGTAAATAAATTAATAAATAAATATGATTTAAACCACGTAGTTCTCCTTAAGTTATAGAAAGAAGAGCGAGGCCCGGGAAGTGCTCGGCGGCCGCAATCTGCCACCGCAACCCGTATACGGATGCCGCTGCCTTTGCTCTCATCATTAAGTGTCGCGGGAGCGTTCCGGTCGCGAAAAACAACGTCATTAAAGTAATTGCGGTGTGGAGATAGCGCGGTAGGGGGGAGGGGGAGGAGAGAAGGGGAAAGGAGGAAGGGGTAGAGGGGGAAAGGAGGAAGGGAGGGGGGGTAGAAGGGGAAGGAAGAGGGGTAGAGGGGTAGAGGAGGAGGGGGTAGAGAGAGGGAGGGAGGGAGAGATGGAGGAAGGAATTGCTTACCCTTCCTTATCTCGGATGCCATCGGTCATGCCTCTCTTCAACAAGGAGGGAGGGTAAGTGAAAAATAGAAATAAAAATAAATAGAAAGATAAGTAGTGAAAGACCGAGACAGACAGAGAAGAGAGAGAAAAAAGAGAGAGGTCGAGAGACCGAGGATGCCCCCAAGGAATTCGGTGAATATTCGCCGGACTGGTCCAACAGGCTGCTATAAAATTCGAAGACCCACGGCAGGTAGGAGAGAGGGAGAGGGAGAGAGGGAGAGAGAGAGAGAGAGAGAGAGAGAGAGAGAGAGAGAGAGAGAGAGAGAGAGAGAGAGAGAGAGAGAGAGAGAGAGAGAGAGCATAATAGAGAATGAGAGAGACAGAGACAGAGACCCACGGCAGGTAGGAGGGAGGGAGTGGGAGAGAGAGATAGAAAACCAGGATAGAAGCAAGGGAGAACCAATACTTAACCAAGCGAGAACTAAACCAGAGAAACGGAAAAAAAACACACACACGATAGGACAACTAACAAAGGCAAGATAGAACCAAGTCAGGACTAGAGTCAGAACCGAGTTGCAGCTAAAGGATATAAACCGAGAACCAGGAAAGACCATGGAACCGAGATCGATCCAAGTCCGAACCACCACAGAACCAAGAACCACGATTAAACCAGAGGACCTGATCCTGTCCTCCGAAAGACACCCACTCCTCAAGGGTCATTTGTCGGCCCATGCAAGGCGTGCGCGAGCCACTATTACCAGAACCCTCGCGCCCGCAGGTAATTGATGCGCGGCATTATTGCCAGAACCCCTTCTTTGTCAGGTAATATATGCCCGCCTTGTTAGAGGAATCCCGCTCGTCTGGTAACATATGCTCACACTGTTGCCAGAATATTATAGTAGTTAGATTGTGATCATAGTGTTACTCTAATATTAATGTCAGTCCGAATGTGTCTACATTACTCTACTAGGTACCTTTTTTGCCCATAGTGTTACCAGATCTTATCAGAAGGTATCTCGTACCCTCAGTGATGTGCCAGAATATCATTGTCAAAATGAGCTTACATTATTACCAGAACAGTCTCGTCATATATCATATACCCACATTGTTACCAGAACCTCTTCGTCGGGTACTGTGCGTCCAGAATGTTACCAGTAAAAGCTTCCTCGGATACATTATACCGATACTGATACCAAACCAGAGAACTAATGACCACACTGTTACCAAAATCACCTCGTTTGGTACCATATACCCACGTTGTTACCGCCTTAGAGGACCGCCCGCACGCCTGCATTGTGAGCTCAACGTTTTATGGGTTGTTTGCGAACCATTGAAACAACTGTTGATGTAGCTTCCAGTGGCCATTACCGATCGCTGCGGTTGTTATGGGCGTGAATAAACTCCTCTCATCGCTACCCGTAGAGGGAGGGTGGGGAATGGGGAGTGGGAGGGGAGGAGGACGGGGTAGAATGGGGTAAGAGGGGGTTGGGAGGGGCTTGTGGATAGGGAAGGGGGGATGGGGCGTACAGAAAAAGGGGGAAGGGGGAGTGGTAGATGGGGTGGGAGTGGGAAGGGGAGGGTGTGAGTAAGGGAAGGGATGTGGATGCGAATGTAAATTCCTCCCCCACCCCCTCCCCATCTCCCTCCCACCTTCCTTCCTTTCCCACTTAATTTCGGTGCTTGTTTTCTGTACTTGTCGCCGCTGCTGACGGGGAGAAGGGAGAGGAGGGGGAGGGGGGAAGAGACTGCTTTAGGGAATCGGCTTTCGTGAAAAGGCTTTTCGTCCACCTAGTTTATGCCAAATAAGTGTTGTTTTTAGGGAGGGGAGCACAGGAAGTGTTGCATTTGGGCAAGTGACGTCATGGGCTAACCGGGGCTCGAGGAATCGTTGATGTTATTTTTTTTTTAAAGAATGAAACGTTTTTTGATTGTGTGATTATTTTTTTGTAGATAGTTCAAGTATAAGATGGAATCTAGGAGGTAAGCTTGATTATGTTCTACAAAAATAAAATAAAATTTCTTAGTAGAAATATTACTGGATCGCATTTACTTGTATCCAGTTGAAAATATTGTGAGAAAACACAATATATATAGATAGGGTGATCAACTAAGTATGGCAGATCATTTTGGTTTCTTTGTCGATCATGGAGAAGGAGGAAGAGGAGGGAAGGAAAGAAGGGAGAGAGAAATAGATGGAGAGGGAGGAGAATTCGTGAAAGAACAAGCGAGTGGACGCCGGAAACAAGATAGACAATGAGAGAAAGAAAGAGGAAAATAGAAAAAGAGGAAAATTGGAAAATAGAGAGAGAGAGAGAGAGAGAGAGAGAGAGAGAGAGAGAGAGAGAGAGAGAGAGAGAGAGAGAGAGAGAGAGAGAGAGAGAGGAAAGAGAGGGAGAGAGAGGAAAGAGAGGGAAGAGATCAGGAGAAGCGTTTAAGCGTAGCCTGCGTCGAGGATCGCCAGCAGGTGTCGCCGCGCAGGGAGTTATGGCCGGGGGCACCTGCGCGTGGCACTTCGCGATGGCTCGTTGGTCCTGGCACCGCGGGGGAGGGGGAGGGAGAGGGGGTGGCGTAGGGAGGTAGGTCATGGGTAGGGGTTGGGGTAAGGGGCCTCATGGTCTTAGAAGGTATGGGTAGGGGTTAGAGGGTCCTATGGTACAGGGGGGTGAGGTATGGGGTCCCGAGGAGTCAGTCGTAAGGGTGTGTGGGATAGGGGGTGGGAAGGGGTAGGATAGGAGTGCCCAAGAGGAAGATTCTGTTGTTACAGGGTGGGGGGTGAGGGGTGAGGGGATAGGGGTGTCCAAGAGGAGGCTTCTGTTACACACAC
>BOPN01000136.1:375438-377938 GCA_017312705.2 Penaeus japonicus
GTTTTCCTTTTTTCTGGGCGATCATTTTTTTGTGTTTGTTTGTTTGTTTTTGAGTATGTGTGTGTATGTGCGTTTGTTTGCTTATATGTTGTTTTTTTTTAGTTGTGTGAGTGATTGTGTTTGTGTGTCAACAGACGCTTTGAAGTGGCACCCGTTTTTTTGTGACACAGTTGCTGCGATTTTGTCGTTGCTCTAATGTTGCAAGAAGTGATAAGTGGTCGTTAGTTAGCAACTGCAGATGGTTAGGATTTTTTCTTCACCACCTCCTGCTTCTGTTACTTCTTTTTCTTTTCGTCTTTCTTTCTTCCTCATTCATTTTTTTCTTCTTTTCGTCTTCCTTTTCTTCCACCCCCTCCACCTCTACCTCTACCTCTACCTATTCATCCACCTCCCCCTTCCCTTCCTTTTCCTCCTCCTCCTCCTCCTCCTCCTCCTCCATCGCCTCATCTTCTTCCTCCATCTCTTCCTCCTCTTCCTCCTCCTCCTTCTCCCTCCTATTTGTAGAATATCAGTAATGTTTACCGTCTTATTTCATGGCATCTGTTGGCGCCGCGGGTGGAATAGACTCGTGACAGTAATTAGCACAAAGATGGATAGTGAGGGTTTTTGTGATGGCTAGGAAATATGGGGAGAGGATAGTGAGGGATGGTGTGTGATAGTGGGGGGGAAGAGGAGGGGAGAGGAGTGGAGAAGAGGTGTGTGGGATTGTGAGGAGTAGAGAAGGATAGGGGTGATGGCGATATGCATTTGTGGGGTTTAGTTAACGAGGGATGGGGCAGAAAGACAGACAGACAGACAGAGAGAAGGAAGGCGACATGGAGAGAGATAGAGAAAAAAGAGAATGGGTGTGAGAGAAAGAAAGAAGAAAAGAGACGGATAAAGAATGAATAAGAAAGAAATTGTTCTTTTTGACCCCAGAGAAGGAAGAAGGAAGAAAAAAATGTGTACGTCCAAGAGATGACGCTCTCTCTCCCCCTCCCTCCCCCTCCCTCCTTGCTCTCCTCTGCCTCCGAAAACACGTTGTCGATGATGATGATGATGTTTGCGTATGGATGGCTCTTTAGGTAGATAGATTTTGCAGTCTTTGGAGCTCTTGGGGTGGGGGGTTGAGGGGGTTGGGAGACTGGAGTGAGGGGGGTAGAGGGGGAGCGGGATGATGGTGTACGTTCTGACTGTTTGTATCGTCTGCGAGTTGTATGTTGTATGTGTTACGGGAGAGGACTTGTATGGTTTGTGATTTTTTTCTTATATATACATGTATATGTATATATATATATATTGTCATTGTTGTCAGACGGTCAGGTATTGTATATTCTGAATATTTTGCAAGTGTGGCTGGGTAAAGTCTTGAAGTTTTAACAATAAAAAAACTATCGACGCCCGACATTACATTGAATTAACATTTAAAAATATCTTCCTCCTCCCAACGTTCGCATATTTTGATTCTTCTAACAAAATAAGACCCATCCCCTGCAATTGCTTGGGTGCTTTCGGCGTGCCTGGGAGTCTAGACGGTGTGCTTCTCTCTCTCTCTCCATCTCTCTCTGTGAGTCATTTAGGATACTGCTGTTTTTTATGTATATATCAATAAACTATCAATCATTATCTCTCTCTTCTCTCTCTCTCTCTCTCTCTCTCTCTCTCTCTCTCTCTCTCTCTCTCTCCTTCTAAACATATATGTATATACGTATAAAGTAATAGAGACGTAGCCGCGAGTGCTTGTAAGTAGAGACATAACTATGTTCGTTGCTCCTGATGGTCGGTCTCGCGGGCTGCATGCTGTGGTTTGGGTACACTTCTAATGTGCTGTGATTATAAGAGTCAAAATGGAAACGACGGGGAATGGGAGCTTTCTAAAGTGATTTACAAAAGGATATTTTTTTTTCTCTCTCTTTTTTCTCTTAATGGAGAGTTTAGCTTCTTGTTTGCTGATTGTTTATTTGGTTTTGTTGTAGAAGTGTTCTTTAAGCTTGATTTTTTCTTCTTTTTTTTATATGTGTATATACCTATGTGGGCGTTTATTGCAGGAAGTCCCCCTTCTACTTTAGCCTCAGTCCTGCATGATTTATGAGGGTTCGTAAACATCTCGGAAAGGCATGGAGCACAAGTCATTGCTTCCTGAGTAACGCGTGCGGAATGACCTTCAGGTGTCTTCATCCATTTTATTTCTTTTGCTTCAGTGAGTCTGATTACGAAGTAAGTCTGCTTTATCCCTTGCGTCTCTCCCTCTCTACTTCTCTCTTCCTTTTTTTAATACTTGTTTCTTATATGCTACTTCCCCTTTCTCCCCTGCTCGCCCTCGTCATCCCGTCCTGCTTCCCTTTCTCTTTCTCGCCTTCCTTCGCCCCTCCCCTTTCTACCTACCTCCCCCCTCCCCCCCTATCTTCAACTTCACCTTTCCCCCTTTGTAGCTTCTCTCTCCCTTTCCTGATGCTCCTCTCTTACCCCCTTTCTACCCTCTATCCCCCATCTACATCCTCTCCTTCCCCTCCCCCTCTCC
>BOPN01000136.1:400438-417938 GCA_017312705.2 Penaeus japonicus
ACTAAATCTCTTCATTTTGTTCACGTTACTGTTCCATTTTGCGGGAAAGACATTCATAGTCACATTTGGCCTTTCTCTGGCTCGTCTTTTTTTTTTTTTTTTAACCTCTCTCTCTTGCTTTGTCACTCTCCTTTCTCGCTCTTTCTTTGTATTACTTTGTCACTCTGGCCTCTGGTCTTTTTTTATCCGTTTTTTTTATGATTCTCTCTCTCTCTCTCTCTCTCTCTCTCTCTCTCTCTCTCTCTCTCTCTCTCTCTCTCTCTCTCTCTCTCTCTCTCTCTCTCTTTCTCTCTCTTTCTCTCGTTCTATCACGTTTTTGTTTCTTTGTCTGTTTTTTTGTTTCTTTGCATCTTTTCGCTTCCTCTTTGTTTCTCTTGTCTTCGCTGTCTCTCCCTGTGTGCAGATTGGGAAGGAGATAAAAGAAAGATATGAAAAATCAATCAAACCTACGATAAGGACAAGAAAATGGAGTAGAGTATCTTCAGAAGAAAAATAAATGATTGAGTGAAATTCGAAGTTGCGTAATATTTCCGGCTCTCTCGCTCTTATCGCCTCCAACCATAACCCTCCTCATCCTCCTCATTACCCTCGAGTCATAGTCATCATCGCCCTTCCTTAATAACCCTCATTACCGTAAGCTTAGACGATTAATGACGTCTAACGAACCCAATAGCACTCACTATCTCGCCCGGCCCGTAAACTATCATTAACGAGGCCGAGGCTTTTGCGAGTGTGAGTGGGCGGTTGAGGGTGGGTGTTGGTGCGGAGACGGCGGCGAAGACGATTTCGATTTCTTCGTCTTCTTCTTCTTCTTCGTTTTCTTTTTCTTATTATTATTTTTATTTTTCTTCGTTTTTCTTCTTTTTCTGTTTTGTTACCTCCCTTCTTTTTTCTTTATTTTATTTTTCTTTCCGTTACTTTCATTTTCTTTCTTTTTTTTTAGTCACTTTCTTTCGTTGCATAGCTTGTATTTTTCCATTCCCCGCCTCTCTCCCATTTCCTCTTTTCATCCCACTCCCATTTCTTCTTTTCGCCCCTCTCCCATTTCTCTTTTCTTCCCTTCCCTCCCTTTTTGCTGTTCCCCCTTTTCCTCCGACCTTTTTCCTCCTTCCTTCCCTCCCCTCTTCTTTTCCCTTATTCGCTCCCCCTCCCTCCCTCTCCCACGCCCCCTCCCCACCCCGTCCTCTTCCCAAGCAGCTGTCCAAACCGGCGGAGGGGGGGGGGGTGATTAGCTATTGGTCATTATAAGCCTCGTCCTTACACAGCTATTAATCGTATACTCAAGAGGGTATGGGGGTGAGTGGGTAAGGGGGGTGGAGGGTATGTGGGTATGGAGATAGGAAGGAGAGAGGGAGGAAGTGGAAGTGGGGGAGAAGGGTGGAAGGAGGAAAGTGGGAGGGGAGTTGAGGAAGGAAGCCATGCAGCTGTGTTAGGATTTTGGGAGGGGGAAGGAGGAGCGGGAGGAGTGGGGGGGAGTGGGGGATGGGGGGTGAGAAGTTCATGATATTCATGTGGGGTTTATTCTGTTTATTTTATTTATTTTTTCAAGCGTGTTTAGATGCACGATTATGTATATATGTATATATATGTGTGTGTGTGTGTGTGTTTTATATATATGCACAATTGCACACATTCTCTTTACCTTTATCCATCGATCGCTCTGCCAACTCCCATGCATAATCTATTTGCTTATAATAATGCATTCACGACGAGACTTATATTTGTCCATCGAATTCACAGCATGAGATTTTCGTTCCATTGCTCGCGTTTCTCGAATGCAAATTGAACACACATGTCGGTGCGGAAAAAAAATGGACGCTTGAGATCGGGAAGTCGATATGATCGGGCTTTTAAATCTCGGCGCCGATTGGAAACCTTATCGGCCATTTATCTCGCGAAGATGAGAGGTCTTGAATATTGGTTAGGATGAGAGGAGTTGAGGGAAGGAGGGAGGGAGAGGGGTAGGGAGGAAGGAGGGGGGAGGGGGAGGGAGGAAGGAGGGGGAGGGGGAGGGAGGAAGGAGGAAGGGAGGCAGAGAGGGAGGGAGGAAGGAACGAAGGAAGGAAGGAGGGAGGAAGAGGGGAAGAAGAAGAAGAAGATGATGATGAAGAAAGGAAGGGAGAAGGGAGAGGGAAGCAGGGGGAAGGGAGAGTAAGTAAGTGAGTGAGTGAGTTGGAGAGGGGGGGAGGAAGGAAGGAAAATAAAAGAAAGGAAAGGTAGGGTTGAAGGTAGACAAGAGACCACACGTCCACATGCCGACCATAAAACAATACAAATACACTTATCATTTCTCCAACATTTCCATCATCCCAATTTCTCAACACCAGATATGAGCGGGCGGCGATAAGTAAGCGCCCCGTAAATCACAGTTTAATCATCGTGGGCGAGGCCGCCTCTTTAGGGCTGGTTCGGGCAATTTGAGTGTTTTCCTTCGCTCGTTGGCCCGTTGAGTGGAATGGTATTTACTTTCCCTCTACTTTCTTTTGATTGTTTTTTTCTTTCTCTCTTTCTCGCTCCTGTGGTTGGTGGTCGTCCTTTTTTTTCATCATCATCATCGCTAACATTATCATCAAAGTCGTCGTCACCGTAATCACCATTATCACTACCACCACCATCACTATCGTCATTATCATCATTATCGCCATCATCATTATCATTATCATTACCACCACTATCACCACCGCCATCGCCACTATCATCATCAATATACCACCACCATCATCAACATCATGAAAGAGCTGGAGAGATATGAAAGGAAGAGAAAAGACGGAGAGCAGACGAAGCAGAAAAAGAGGAAGTGAGATAATGAGGAGGAGAAAGAGAGAGAGAGAGAAAGAAGAGATGTGATGGAAAAAGAGGGGAGGGGAGGGGGAGAAAGAAGAGGGAAGGGAAGGGGGGAGGAAGGGGAAGGGGTAGAGGGCGCGTGAGTAGGTGATGTATAGGAAGTAGTGTCTGGGAATAATGGCGTGAAAAATATATATAGCCACTCTGTGAAATTAATTTTTGAAAAAATGTTTTGTTTTTTTGTGTGTAGGGGGTTAAGTATATTGAATAGATATTTAGTTTTGTTGTTATTATGGTTTTGTTGTTGTTATCAATATCAGCATTACTTTATTATCATTGTCATAATTAATATTTATATTTTTATTATCATTTCTGATATGATTATTATTTATTTTTGTTTGGTTGATCTCCTTGGACAAAAGTGCAAGTGGCAATACACATCACCCCCACTGCACTGTCTCACCATCATCACTCTTTGTACGGAGGCTTATGATTATGCAACTGAAGGTATGGCGGCTCATCCATCAGCTGATTGGGCGTGAGGGCGGTCAGCTGGTCACAAAAGTGAGAGATGACCTTATTTTGCGGCTCCTTGAGTGACCTATTCTGAGTCGATTGGCGGGGAAAGTAAAGGGGTTTGATGGCGAGTCAGGTTGTGGTGTGCTGTTATTTTGTTGTTTGTTTTGTTATTGTATTTTTTGTATTATCGTTATGATTATTACTGTTGTTATTATTATTGTTATTGTTGTTTTTGGTATCATTATCATGGTTGATGTTATTAGTAATAAAGTTATCATCATCATCATCACTATCATTATTATCATTATTGTCATTATTATTTGTTTATTTATTTACTTATTATCATTGTTATGATTATTATTATGAATATCATTATTTTTTATTATTATGCTTTTGTATTGGAATTTACATTATTTTGGAGCTAAACCCTGTAGTGTGGGTGTAACGTGCGTGCGCTGCGCTGCCGGTGTTCCACGTATTAGTGAATTATTTATTACAGAGCCGCCTGGCCTTGCTGGGAGAAGGTGGGAGGGGAGGGGAGAAAGAGGGGAGAGAAGGAAAGGAAAAGAACGGGAAAAAAGGAATGGAAAAGGAAAACAAAAGAAGGAAGGAGAAGGAGAAGGGAGGGGAGAGAAGAAGATGGGAAGGGAGAGGGAGAGAAAGTGAGGAGAAAAGAGGGGGGAGAGGGGAATGGGAAGAGGAAGGAGGAGAATGAGGGGGTAGGAGGAGGAAAGGAGATAATTGGTGGAAGGGACGGTTAAGGGGCAGGGACAGGGAGGGGAGTAGGGGAATGAGAATGGGAATGGGAGGGAACGAGGAAGAGTATTAAGGCAAACACGCACATGTCTTGAGCCGAAAGCAGAACCCTTTTTTCACCTTAGGAGCAGTTAATTGGTTTAGTTGGATGGAAGACGATTTATAATAGGGCAAAAAATGAAGAAGAATGCCGAGGTTCCTGATTTCCAAATTTAAGGGGAGAATCAGGGAAATTTTGACGGATTTTGATCGTTTTTATTTCTGATTAAATGCCCTAAAACATGAGGTATACGTCGACTAATTTTGATAAAAGCCCTACCTACCAACCCTCTTTCTATTTTAGCTGGTTATCTATATATATTTTATCCGCCTGAGCTCGTGTTCTATCCTAGTTTCGGAATGTCGTGTCCTTACGTAGAATACTTGAAAATTTTGAGAGGGGAGAGATGGAGAGAGAGTAGGGGGGTGGGGGAAGAGAGAGAGGGAGAGAGAGAGAGAGGGAGAGAGAGAGGGAGACAGAGACAGAGACAGAGATAGAGACAGAGGAGAGGGGGGAGAGGGGGGATGGAAGTCGTTATAAAGAGAGGGAGAGGAGGAAAGGGGAAAGGAAGGAAGGGACGGAGAGAGAGGGAAGAATGGTTAGAGAGAAAGTCAAACAGAGGAGAAATGGAGGCAGGGAGGGAGGGAGAGAGAGATGATTCGATGAAAAAAGAAGAGAAGAGAAGAGAAAAGCTTCCTAGAATTGACCCTTCCCAGTGAGGCTACTCTGTTATATTGCTTTTATACAATCAATCCATTAATGGCGTGTTTATTGTCCTTCATGCCTCACGTTCCCTCTTCCTCCACCTCCTCTTCTCTTCCTCTTCTCCCTCCTCCTTACCATCATTCTCCTTCTGCCTCTTATAGGTGTTGATTTCTCATTACGCGAAATGAAAGTTTTATTATAATGGTTTTGTAAAGGGTTTCGGTGGTGGTTTCTGTCGTGATTTCCGTCCTAATAGCAATTTCGGTGGTTGGGGGTGTGTATGGGTGTTGTTGGGGTGTTGTTGGGGTGAGTGAACCATTTCTTCGCTTCCACCGAACCACGAATCCGACGCCTCCTTCGAGACTTTCGTAGTCGTGGTCGGTGAGTACCCGAGTACGACCGGTCACTTAGCTCCGATCCCCACACCTGTGTGCACCTTTTGTAAGTAATTTTCATTTTATGATTGTAAATCTATTACATTCGTTATACATATAAAACCATGTTCTTTTATGAAAACGTCATTATAATTGTATATACATTAAGAGGGTAAAACTTTATTTACAGCCTCCATTATGAAAATGTACAAGGCTATATAAAAATCAGTGTCCGTGGCTGCCCCTGTGTCCGTGGCTGCCCCTGTGTCCGTGGCTGCCCCTGTGTCCGTGGCTGCCCCTGTGTCCGTGGCTGCCCCAGTGTCCGTGGCTGCCCCAGTGTCCGTGGCTGCCCCAGTGTCCGTGGCTGCCCCAAGTGTTCCATATTTAAAACATAATTTTGTGTGTATAATCAAATATATTTGTAAATATATTACTAGAAAAGGAGATTTTCTTTTATATTCCTCGAATTAGTTAATCACTCCAAGGACTATATACATATTAAACAAAATCATTTAAAAGAACCCCTGACAAATTGGCGCAGTGAGTAGGATTAGTCCCGCTGATTAACTGAATCGAGGAATTATTCTCAATTTTATTGTCTTCTCAGGTGCTGATTGTAATGCGGAGAGCGGAGAGGCTGGCCGGCCGTACTATGTGGTAAAAAGCAACGAAATGGAGGATGAGGTGATTGCGTGAATATGGTCTAAGTCTGGTGTCGGGAGTGTGGCGTTCTTGTGCAGTGTTAGTTCGTCCTGCGTTTGCGTCAAACATTTGTTTCCGCGTTAGGTCGGATAGAAGTGGCCTTCCGCACCGTTTTGTAACGTTTGTTATACTTGCTGTGGTTGATACTTTAGTGTTTTCTAAAAGTTTCCATAGTTGGGATATCAGTCTGCTTTGATTGTTAAATTGAGACTGTGGTGTGCCCAGTGAAGTAGCCGAAACAGTAGCTACGTTCACGTCGTGTGTAATGCGTAATACTTCTGCCATTACAATTTTTCTAATCATCTTTGCTTATGCAATTGATTAAATATTTGCTCTATAATTCTGTGTGGGAAGTTCAAGCTGACATATGCGAGCAGGATAACCACACCGATTACTTTATTCGGTTCAGACCGAGGTAATCTTGTATGTTAGTGTTTCAATATGGCTTCTATAAATTTAATAGATTTATTCAAACAGGCAACAGAGGCTGGTCTGAGCCCTTCAGATATCAATGCATTAGTTGTGAGAGAAGAGGGCAGAAATGCAAAGTTAATCGAAAGAAGAGGAGCAAAGGGATAGAGAAATTAAAAGACTCGAATTGGAAGCAATTGAAGCTGAAAAGCAAAGATCTCACGAGTTAGAGCTAGCTAGACTAAAATGTGAAAATAAGGAATCAGAGGGTCGTACCGACACATTATATCCTGGGTTAAAACTTCCTCAATTTATTGATGGCAAGGATGATATGGATGATTTCCTTAGACGCTTCGAGAGACTAGCCAAATTACAAAACTGGGCTTGCGAAAATTATCATGTGTATCTTGGTTCGGTCTTGACCGGCAAAGCACTAAAAACTTATGTTAGTTTGTCGGACGAAGTTTTAAATAATTATGACCAACTTAAAACTGCTCTGCTAAGAACGTATTCGGTTGATGCAGAATCATATAGGCGGAAATTTCGCGAGAGTAGAATTAATAATGACGAGAGTTATGTTCAGTTAATTTCAAGAATGGAGCAGTACCTAAACAATTGGCTATCTTTGAGTGGAATAGAAGGGAGCTATACTAAGCTTTGTGAATTTCTTATCAGAGATCAAGTCTTAACTAACTGTCAGTCTGATTTGAGAGTATTCTTAAAGGAAAGGGAATTTGATAGCAACCTTGAATTTGCACAAACGGCTGACAGATTCAGATTAGCTCATAAGAACATTAGATCACGAAAAATTTTCCAGTCTTCTAAAGAAAGTGATAATATACCTATATGCATACCTATAAAATCTAACGTAACATGTCACAAGTGTGGGAAATCGGGCCATATCCGCCCTAACTGTCCTGAATTAAGAACTATAACGAAATCTAATCTCAAGGTAAATTTAGTACTAGAAGCTGATGTTGCTCCGAAGAGTGTGGTGACCAGTAAAGGTTACGTGTTTAATAAGGTTGCTAACGTTCAATTTGATTCTGGCTGTGATACTGTAATTGTGAAAGATTCATTTCTTCCTCCAAATGTTAGGAAAGGCAAGCTGGTTACTGTAGCTGATTACCTTGGGTTCACTAGAACATTTCCAAAGGTTCGCTGTTATATCAAAAGTGAATATTTAAATGGATGGGTAAATGCTGTAGCCGCACCGATTAAATTCACTGACATCCTCATAGGAATGGTACCAGGAGTTAAGGCCCCAGCGGTTGACATACCGGATAGTGTTGCAGATTATGATACAATTGGCAGTAATGCACTTCGTGTTCAGACTAGACGAGCGAAATCGGAGGAAAGTCAGTTGCGTTCACTTATTGCTCCTGGAATTGCACTTGAAGAAATTAATAAGAAGGATCTTATTGATGAACAGAATAAATGTGAAACACTCAAAGATATCAGAAAGAAAGTTATCAATGAAACTTTAGTAACTGTAAAAAACAGAACGGTAAAGTTTGAGAAAATTAATGACATGATTTACAGGGTGTGCATTAAAAGTAAAAGGGAACACGAAATCGGAAGGAAACAGCTTATTGTGCCGCTTAAATTCAAACGTTATATTCTGGCGACTGCCCACGACTCGCCAGTTGCCGGACATTTTTCCCACAGAAAGACATCTGAAAAGATCTTTCATAAATTTTTCTGGCCCGGTGCTGGTGCTGACATTAAGCGTTATTGCCGTTCATGCACAGTGTGTCAAAAGTTTTCTCCTAAGGGTAGAGTAAGAAAGGTGCCTTTAGTATCAATGCCCATTATCAGTGAACCCTTTTCACGAGTTGCCATAGATCTCGTCGGACCACTAACACCGTCGAGCAGAGGTCATAAGTATATTCTGACATTAATAGACTGCGCGACTAGATTTCCCGAAGCAGTTCCCTTAAGAAACATAGACTCAATAACTGTTGCTGAGAGCCTAATTAATATATTCTCTAGAGTGGGTATCCCTAAAGAAGTATTATCAGATAGAGGGACTCAGTTTAAATCTGACTTAATGAAGGAAGTAAATCGCCTGTTATCAATAAAGGCTATTTTCACAAGTCCCTATCATGCTGCTTGCAACGGAACCGTTGAGAGATTCCATGCTGTATTAAAATCGATGCTGAAGAAGTTGTGCGTAGATCAACCACATGAATGGGATCGATTAATTCCTTCTGTATTATTTGCTTATCGCGAAATACCTAATGACACATTGAAGTTTTCACCTTTCGAGCTGGTGTACGGTCGTAAGGTTCGGGGACCTTTGTCTATTCTGTATGAACTATGGACACACGAAGACCTTGATAATGAGACGAAGAACACGTATCAATATGTATTAGATCTGAGAGAAAGATTAGAGGAGTCTGCTAAATTAGCGGCTTCTCATGCTGATGTTAATAGTAAACTTTATAAGTCTTACTTTGACAGATCTACTAAATCCCGTAGTTTCAACGAAGGTGATGAGGTGTTAGTTTTACTCCCTGCCACTCGCAATAAATTAGCCATGCAATGGAAAGGCCCCTATACAGTCATTAATCGTCATGGGAACGGGGTTGATTATTTAGTAAAAGTCCGTGGTAAAATTAAATTATAACATATCAATATGTTGAAGAAATTCTTTAGGAGAGATGAACACGTTGGTTTGAATGATCATGTAAAATCAAAAGTATGTCAGGTTTGCATCATGGATGATGAATCACTAACAAATGATACTTGTGACATATCAATGATGGATGATCTGAATTTGAAATATAAAGTTAACATTAACCAGAACTTGAGTGTTCAACAAAAGCAACAATTAGAGAAATTGCTTGATAGATATTCGAACGTCTTTTCCGATGAGCCAGGACTAACAAAGAGCCTCACTCATGATATCAATCTCTGTAGCGAAACGCCTATACGTCTTAAGCCTTATCCCATACCTTACAACTTAAGGAAATCCTTCGATGAGGAAGTCGAGAGGATGCTACGATTGAATGTCATCGAACCATCAAAATCGCCTTACTGTTCTCCCGTTGTTTTGGTCAGGAAGGCAGATAATACTTTTAGATTTTGTGTTGACTTCAGATCACTGAATGATGTAAGCCAATTTGATGCCGAGCCAATGCCTATAATAGATGAAGCTCTTGGTAATTTTGTAGGTGATAAATACTTTACCGAAATTGATTTGTGCAAAGGATACTGGCAGATACCATTATCGGAGAGATCGAAGCCTTATACAGCCTTTGCCACTAATCATGGCTTAATGCAATTCACTAAAATGCCTTTTGGGTTAAAAACAGCATGTGCAACATTTGTTCGATTAATGAGGAAGGTCTTAATCGGTCTTCGAAATACCGATTGCTACTTTGATAATGTCGTAGTCCATAATTCCAACTGGGAGGACCATCTCGTTGATTTAGAAAGCTTATTAAAACGCTTACAGGAACACGGACTAACTGCTGGCCCAAATAAGTGCTTCGTTGCTTACTCAAATATTAAATACCTTGGATTTTCTCTCGGAAACAATTGTTTAACTCCCCTTGAAGACAAAGTTAAAGCTATACTAGAAATGCCTCTTCCTCAAACCAAAAAACAGTTAAGATCATTTATTGGGACAGTCTCCTTCTATCGCAAATTCATACCGAATCTGGCTGATGTGTTAGCTCCAGTCAATATTCTCTTAAAGAAATATAGTAGTAATAAGTTAGAATGGAGTGAGGAACAAATTAAATGTCTTGACATCTTGAAATGGAAGTTAGCTAACGCCCCTATCTTGACTCTGCCTGACCATGATAAGACGTTCTATTTAAGAACTGACGCATCTGACACAGGTTTAGGTGCGATATTATTACAAGATGTTAATGGTGTGTTAATGCCCATCGCATACGCTAGCAGAATATTATTAGACCGAGAAAAAAGATACGCTATAATTGAGAGGGAATGTCTGAGCATTGTGTGGGCTATTAATAAATTTAAAAACTATTTGTTTGGACGAGAATTCATACTGCAAACCGATCAACAACCATTAGCCTATCTAAAGCGAATGAAAAATAGTAATGGCAGACTTATGCGTTGGTCATTGGCTTTACAGCCATATTCATTTAATGTTGAGTATATCAAAGGGAGTGATAATTTTGGTGCTGATATTCTGAGTCGCTGTTCAGTTGCAAACGATTGAAACCCACCTCTAACTTAAATCCGTAATTATTTAAGTTAAAATGGGGGGCTTTTGTAAAGGGTTTCGGTGGTGGTTTCTGTCGTGATTTCCGTCCTAATAGCAATTTCGGTGGTTGGGGGTGTGTATGGGTGTTGTTGGGGTGTTGTTGGGGTGAGTGAACCATTTCTTCGCTTCCACCGAACCACGAATCCGACGCCTCCTTCGAGACTTTCGTAGTCGTGGTCGGTGAGTACCCGAGTACGACCGGTCACTTAGCTCCGATCCCCACACCTGTGTGCACCTTTTGTAAGTAATTTTCATTTTATGATTGTAAATCTATTACATTCGTTATACATATAAAACCATGTTCTTTTATGAAAACGTCATTATAATTGTATATACATTAAGAGGGTATAACTTTATTTACAGCCTCCATTATGAAAATGTACAAGGCTATATAAAAATCTGTGTTCGTGGCTGCCCCTGTGTCCGTGGCTGCCCCTGTGTCCGTGGCTGCCCCAGTGTCCGTGGCTGCCCCAGTGTCCGTGGCTGCCCCAGTGTCCGTGGCTGCCCCAGTGTCCGTGGCTGCCCCAGTGTCCGTGGCTGCCCCAGTGTCCGTGGCTGCCCCAAGTGTTCCATATTTAAAACATAATTTTGTGTGTATAATCAAATATATTTGTAAATATATTACTAGAAAAGGAGATTTTCTTTTATATTCCTCGAATTAGTTAATCACTCCAAGGACTATATACATATTAAACAAAATCATTTAAAAGAACCCCTGACAGGTTTCTTCATTGGACTTTTGAAGGAAAAAATATGTTATTATTATTGCTGTTATTGTTATTATTATTATTATTGTTGTTGTTGTTGGTGTTACTATTTTTTAAATTATTTTTTTATTGTTATCATTATCATTATTATTATGTTCATTATTATTATTATTATTAATATTAATATTAATATTGTCATTATCATTATCGTTATTATTATCAGTATTATTATCATCATTATCATTATCATTGTTAATGTTATAAGTATTATAGTTATTATTATTGGTATTATTTTTATTGTTGTTTTCACTTTTGTTGTTAGTGATGATGGTATCATTATTATTATTACTATTATCAGCAGCGATAGTAGTCCAACTCCTATACGGAAGAGCATAGGAGAGCAGAGATTCACGAGGAACCCAAGGACTCTTGAAGGGACGACCGAATTAGCATACTACTTTCATACTACTTCCCATTATCCTCACATCCAGCGGTATGCAAAGCGATCATCACCCACCTCTGTAGCTCGAACCTTTACCCAATTAACAAACTCGGAAGTGACACAGTACGAGATTATTCTTTCCTTTCTTCTTCTTCTGCTGCTTCTTCTTCGTTTTCTTCTTCTTTCTCCTTGTTCCTCTTCTTCTTCTTCTTCTTCTTCTTCTTCTTCATCATCATCTTCATCTTTTTCTTCATCTTCTTCATCATCATCATCTCCATCTTCATATTTTTTTTTTTTTTTGCGAAACCAATATTAGCTTCACAATGGACCCTTTTTTAAGGAGTCTGAAGGAGGATAATAACCGGCATAAGTCAGTGTTGTGAGGGTGTCGGGATTGTAAACGCGCTTCTTTGTAAGGCTGATGAGGTTTCATGAGCGTATCGGTCAGTGTGTGTAGATGTGTGTGTCTGTCTGTCTGTTTGTTATTCTGTTTGTGTGTCTATCTGTGTCTTTCTGTCTGTCTGTGTATGAGGATGTGTGCGTGCGTATATATGCATACATGTCCTTTTGCATTCACACACACACATACGCATACACGCACTGAGGCATACACACTGACACCATCCCCCCCCCCCCCCCCCCCGCTGCATGCACACGCCGCAAGCACCGATCCCCGACAGTGTCTCAAGGAAGAGCTATTGAGCCACGGCCTCCCGCACAGCCTCGAGGCACGAGGACCCCTTCTCGAGCCATAACTCAAAGGCCGCAGAAATCTTCGGCCCGAAAGGAATACTCATGAATACTCGTCTCGTCGCTGTGGCTCTTTGAGTTTCTCTCTCTCTCTCTCTCTCTCTCTCTCGCTCTCTCTCTCTCTCTCTCTCTCTCTCTCTCTCTCTCTCTCTCTCTCTCTCTCTCTCTCTCTCTCTCTCTCTCTCTCTCTCTCTCTCTCTCTCTCTCTCTCTCTCTCTCTCTCTCTCTCTCTCTCTCTCTCTCTCTCTCTCTCTCTCTCTCTCTCTCTCGCTAGCTCCTCTCCTTGACTCCTTCTTTTGTCATGGGACTCTTCCTTCGGCGTCTCCTTCATGTATTTTGATTCCTCTCGCTGCTGCTTTTCTATTCCTCCTGCGCTCCCTCCCCTTCCCCTTCCCCTGCCCCGTCCTCGTCCTCGTTGTCCTTCTTCTTCTTCTCCTTCTCCTTCTACTTCGCTTTCTCCTTCCCCTTCTCTTTCTCCTCCATCTCTTAATCCTCTTTCTCTTTCTTCTCCTTCTCTTTCTCCTCCTCCTCTTTCTCCTCTTCCTTCTTCTTCTTCTTCTTCTTCTTCTTCTGCTTGTTTTTCCTCCTCCCTTCCCCCTTTTACCCTACCCTACCCTACCCTACCCTACATTATATGTGCGTTTGGTTATATAAAAAAAAATACCGTGTCAATTGAGTATTTGAATTTGATCGTATTAGTTACTCGTGATAAAAAAATGTATATATTTATTTTTCCAAATCCAAATCACTTTATCAGACTCGCGACGATTTTTAATAACGTTATGTAGGAGATACGTTTAAATCGCTCTCCCATATCTCTGCTAGATATGAAGAGGCGTAGCCGACAGACTGTCTTTTGTTTTCTCACTGTGGCGCGCGTGTCTGTTTATGTCGTCTATACTTGACTATGGCAGTAACCCCCTTTTTTTACGGGGCGAAATGGGCGGGCTTGGTTTACAGTCAGTACCGGCGTGGTTATTGACTCGGGGTGGGAATAATGTTGATTTGTGTGACGGTATTTATTTTTAGGGTCGCGAATAGATTGAGGAAAGGTGCTCGTTTGAGGGTCTGAGGGTGGACATGATGGGGGAAGGTTCTCTCTGGGCCTTTTTGGCGGGCGGGTGGATGTATGTATACTTGCATACATAGATACTTACACATTCATGCACACATACTTACACATACACCTACATACTTACACATACACATTTAAAAGGATATTTAACTGGTTCTGGAAACGGCGGTTCGCAAAGCCCCTCGGAAGGAGAACAAGGAGACAAGGCGAAGAGAGGAAGGCAAGGGCAAAGATGGAGAGATAAAGAAGGAGGGTAGAAGGTAGAGGGAGGGAAAGATCAGACCGACAGATGCAGTGAGAGGAGGATATTTATATGCGATGGGCGTGGTTGTCTGGGCGGACTTTGGCGATCCCACGGGCGTCGGGCTGGGTTAGAAAGAGGGGGGGGAGGGTATGGAAGTGTAAGGTTGTAGGGGTATGGGCGGGTATAAGGGAGGAGGGGGTGAAGGGAAGGCCCATACCCAGGAACTAGATGAGTGGGTAGGGGGAGGGGGGGAGTGGGTGCAGGAGTGGTGTGTTGAGGGCGTGTAAGTGTGGGCGTGGGAATATGGTAGGTTGTGGGTAAGGGGGTAGGGGGAGGGGGGGAAGAGGGAAGGAGGGGAGGGAGAGGGGGGTAGGGGGAATGGGGGGAGGGGAGGAGAGCCGTGCCCAGAAACGAGGCGAGGGCGTGAGAACGTCGGACGCGGGACGGGGAAAAGGGTTACAAAGCGAGCAAGGCGTCTAATCACACGCTTCGGGAAGTAAACGTGCTTTACCCGCTGATTAGGAACCGAAGCTGGGCCCGCGTGTGCTTTATTGCGGGGGGGGGGGGCGAGAACAACATCGGGGTACATTTTGGTTTTGGTTTAGTTTTGGGTCGTTTCTGGTGTTTGTTTACGTCTCTGTGTTTGCGTTATTTGATTGTGTTTCGTGTACCTTTGTTTTAGATATCTATCTATTTATCTATCTCTATCTATTTTTCTATTTATTTATCTGTCTATCTTTCGATCGATCTATATTCGTTTATGTCTTTGTTTGTTGTCTTTGAACGCGATAATGTGTGTGTGTTTGTGTATGTGTGTGCCTCCGTCTCTGCGTGTGCGTTTGTGTGTACGTGTCGGAGGAGTGAGTCCGTGAGAATGCGGGGTCCTCTTCGCCAACGCCAAGGATTGATAATTAATGGCGATGGGAATCATGGCGAAGGAATCTTGCAAGGTGAAGAAGTAAAAGGAAATACATTGAGGTGTTTGAAGGATGAGGCAGGCGGGGCATGATACACGTGGAAATACGTCGTGGTTGAAGATTTCTGTTTTGCTTCGCTTTTTTTTTTTCTCTCTTTCTATCTATCTATCTGTGTATCTCTGTCTGTGTCAATCTATCTCTATCTCTCTCTATGACCCTCTCCCCCCCCCCCCCCCCCTCTCCCCTCTCTCTCCCTCCCTCCCTAGCTCCCTCTCTCCCTCCCCCTCTCTCTTTTTCTATTCCCTTATCCCCTGTACTTTTCCCTCTTTCTCTCTCTTTCTCCCCTTCCTTCCCCCTCCCTCTCCCCCTCTCTCCCCTTCCTCTTTCTTATCCCAATTATTCCCCGTACTGCACCAAATACAGAAAAAAAGCATCAGTAGGAAGTCAGCATATTCTTCTTATAACACGAGTTTGCCTTGTGTAGATTCTAAGTTTATGTCAGCGTTCTTTGTTCATCTGTCAGTTTTCATTAGCATATACAATGGATGGAGGCTTTAAGCAGAATCTCGTCTTTTTTGCTTCTTTTCTTAAAAAAAAACAAAAAAAAAACACAACACTTTGTAACAGTTTTTTTTCGACGCCGAGCACATGTCTGCAGCGAGGTTATTTGCATAGTTTTGCTGATTAATTTTTTGAGCTTGTTTTTAGTTGTTATTTTATTTATTCATTTATTTTTTGGTGGGCTACCTGTTTTTTAAAAGTTTAGATTGCTTTCTGTGTTTGTGTGTATGTGTGTTTAAGGGTGATTGTTTGAAGTGTGTGCGTGCACGTTTGCGTGCGCGTGCACGAATATTTGAAGAACAAGATTTCTGCATCTCCCTTTCCCCCATCTCATCTCCACGCACGCTGTAACTGTGATAAATACATTCCTCGTTTGATGATAATTCACGCATTTTTTTCCTTTCTTAGTTAATATCTTATTCATTTACGTATATTTAGTTATTCATCTAATCTTGATTTATCTAGTTATTGATTCACCTCGATCAAATTATTCCTATGATTATTTTGATAATTAGAATACTCCTTTTCCTCTTTTCAGGTACGTAATCTTGTCTCAGCCTCGCAGTCGGATACGGGAGATAAGACAAGAGTGCGGCGGTGATGCTGCATTTTGGGGAAGGTAGAGTGGATAAGTTCCTTTTGTTTCCTCATGGGTAAAGGGGGTTGGAGGTGGCGCTTGGTGCTCCTCTTGTCCTTCTTTTTTTGTTCTTCATTTGTTGTTGGTTAGAATTATTAGCATTTGGGACTTCGTTATTTCGAAGTTTGTTAATATTGACTGTTGCATAGTTCTACACGCACGTATGCTCACGCACACGCACACGCACACGCACACGCACACGCACACGCACACGCACACGCACACGCACACGCACACACACACACACACACACACACACACACACACACACACACACACACACACAGTTTACGCCATAAACAAATGTGAGAATATTTTACAAGTAAGTTGAGGAAAAGAAGAAAATTGAGCCTGCGAAGTTGAGTAGATAATGAGAGTAGATTATATAGGCCTAAAGGAGATGCCAGAATATGATATTTTTTCTGCAGTTCCTTTTAAATCTATGAAGTACTAGAGTAGTATTATTTCCTCTGCTAATGGTAGAAGTGAAGTGGATCTGTTTCACTTTGATGTCCACACTCTTGAATTGTTTCACGAGTAAACGTGTAAATGTTAATTATTTCGCTGATAGATAGATGGGAGGAACCTTTTTTTTCATTGGTAGAAAGAAATGATAATGATCTCCGTAATACATCTTGTTGTGTGATATGGTTTGCCTATATATATTTTTTATGTATATTTTTTTGATCGTCTAGCTTTGCATAGCGGAAGATGAGAGATTTGGCTTCGTATAAAGAAAGAAATAAAAACATGTAAAAAAGAAAATATCCTTTTTTCTCCATTTGTCTTTGTTATTGTTCAAAGTAATTATGGGCGTGAACATAAAGAGGATCTCGGATCTCGGGTAGATTTGAGTACAATTAGAGGCACAGAAGATAGATGATGAGGGTACAAGGAAGAAAGCGGATACGAGTTGGGCACAATGTAGGACTCGTGGTACAGGGTTAGAAAGGGGGTTCAGTATATGGTACAGAGAGCGGGCATGGGTATAACAGGAAACTGGTACACAGGTGGCCACGAGAGAGTACAGAAGAAATGGGTACAAGATAGGAAATAAGAACAGAGAGAGCAAAGAGAGAGGAGAAGTGGGTACATGGTTAGAAGCGGGTACGGATAGGGTACAGGAATCGACTTGTTTACAAGGATAGCTTATAGACCAGACTAGACTAAAAGGCCAAGAGCGGGTACCACAAGTTAGAAAGTGGCAAGGAAGCATATTTTGAAAAAGAGGTCAAGAGAGCGAGTAATGGTGAATAACAAGAAAATAAACAATAGTTGTAGAATATAGATTAGAATAAACACACACACACACACACACACACACACACACACACACACACACACACACACACACACACACACACACACACACACACACACACGTAGCACTCGCTTTCTTTCTAAACATTCTATTTTTTCTTTCATTTCCTCTTTTTCCCCTTTCGCTTCTGCTCTTTTTTTAAGAATAATGATAATGAAAACAATAGCCCGCGACCGGCGCATGTGAAATGTTTATAAAGGGGCGAGCGAGAGCGAGATGTTACCCCCGGGGCGCTCATTGTGCCCGGCCTTCCCCTGGGGAGGGTAAGGCAGACCTCGCTGGGGAAATGAGGAGGGGAGGAGAGGAAGAGGAGAG
>BOPN01000136.1:422938-425438 GCA_017312705.2 Penaeus japonicus
CCTCCTCCTCCTCCTCCTCCTCCTCCTCCTCCTCCTCCTCCTCCTCCTCCTCCTCCTCCTCCTCCTCCTCCTCCTCCTCCTCCTCCTCCTCCCCCTTCCCCTTTTACTCTTCCTCCTCTTCCTCCTTCTTGTGCATGATCCCGCGTGAGTCAGCGGCCGGCGACGCCACACGCACGCGGCCGCCGACTCCCCATCCTCGTGGTCCTCTTCCTTAGCCTCACTTTTTTTTCTTATTATTCGTCTGCTTCTCTTGATTTTTTTTCTTATGGTTATTATCCTTCTTCTTCTCCCTCTCCTTATCCTTATGTTGTTTTTTTCTTTATCTTCTCTTCCTCCTCCACCACCACCACCACCACCACCACCACCACTACTCTCTCCTCCCGCTCCTCCTCCTCCTCCTCTCAACACCCTCTTCAAGGTCACGGTTGCTGCAAGGGAGGCACCAGAAGCCCTTACAGACTTTATTTTGTTTGTTGTTTTTCTTTGCATATTTTTCTCTCTCTCCCTCGCTCTCTCTTTCTTGCATTTCTTCTCCTCCTTCTCCTCCTCCCCCTCCTCCTCCTCCTCCTCCTCCTCCTCCTCCTCCTCCTCCTTCCCCTTCTCTTGTTGCCGAACTTGGAGTCGTTTCGTATGACTTCTTTTTGACGTCATTCAGTTTTTTTTCGGCTCATTTATTTATTATTATTTTTTATGTTTTTAATATATATTTTATTGTCCTTTCTGCCTCTTTATTATTATTATTTTTTTTTTTGACGGATTTTCTATTCAATCTATAATCGGGAAGGAGGTTGAAGAAGGACTAATGAAAGGATAAAGGGATAATGAAGTGGAAGTGTTGAAAAAAAGGAAAGGAAGTGAGGAAGGGAGGAAGGGATGATGATGGGAAAGGGAAGGAGAGAGGGATGAGGTAAAGAGGGAGGGAGGAAGGAAGGAAGGGAGGTTAGGGAGGGAGGAAGGGAAGGAGGGAAGCGCGGGAGAGGTCGAGAGGGGGGGGAAAGAGCGAAAGAAAAGCGAAAAAGAAGGAAAGAAAGAGAGAAAGCGAGATAAATTGATCGCGAAACAGAGAGAGAGAAAGAAAGAAAGAAAGAAAGAAAGAGAAGGGAAGAGAGAAGAGAGCGCCCCAGCATCCTATCTCGGGCGAAGATGATCAATTACAGACTTACACTTATGTGAGAAGAGGCTGGGGGTGGGGGGGGGGGATGAGAAGGGAAAGGGTTGAAGGGGAGGGGGAGGGGGGGGGGTGCATGTGTGCATTGGATGAAAGGTGTCGCCTTGTGTGATTTTTTTTTGTATTTATTTATATTTAGTTGTTTTTTTTATGAGCTTTGTTTGTTGGTGTATCGGTTGACTGCTGAGTGTGGGAGGTGAGAGGGGAAGGAGGAGGAGGGGAGGGAAGGGAGGTGCTGGTTCTTGTTTTACGCTGCTTTCTTTGTGCTTCGTCTTTCTCTCGCTCTCTCTTTCTCTCCGCCTCCCACCCTCCTTCCCTCCCTTCCATCCTTTCCTTCACCTCCCTCTCCCTTTCTCCTTCCTCCCTCCTTCCCTATCCTTCCCTCCCATTCTTTCCCCCTACCTTTCTGTCTCCCTCTCCCTTTCCCCTTCCCCCCTTCTCTCTCTAAACGCGAATACGCAACTTGCGGTGCAAAGAAAGTCGACCATTTGCCATTTGTTTACCCCGAAAAAAAGGTCAGGGTCTTGTACTTTGTGGCTCTCCGCGTTGCGCGAGTCAGCCGTTGTCATCTGCAGTTATTTAAAAGTTGCCATTGACCTTGCCAGCTGCTTTGCCCATTACCCAAACATACTTGCATTGCCGCGGGCTTTTGTATGAGGACTCGGTTGCGGCCGTTCGGTTGGTGGGCCCTGGGGATTCGGGGTCCTCGCTCGCTCGCTCTCTCGTTCATTTGTGTCTTTGTCTTTTCTTTCCTTTTCTTTGTTTTTGTCTGGTTTTCTATTTTTGTTTTCTTTCTTTGTTTTTGTCTGGTTTACATTTTTTTTTCATTTTCTTTCTGTCGCTCTTTGTCACGTATTCTCTTCTTCCCTCTTTGTCTCTTTTCCTCTTTATTCTTATTTTTATTCTTATTCATATTCATATTCATATTCATATCCATATGCTTCCCCTCAGTCATGTCTATTTTGCTCTCCCTCTTCCTATTTCTCTCTCTCTCTCTCTCTCTCTCTCTCTCTCTCTCTCTCTCTCTCTCTCTCTCTCTCTCTCTCTCTCTCTCTCTCTCTCTCTCTCCCTCCCTCCCTCCCTCCCTCCCTCCCTCTCCCTCCCTCTCCCTCCCTCCCACCCACCTAACCACCCAATCACCCTCTTTCCTTCTTTCCCTCTTTCCCTTCCTCCTTTTCCTTCACCCTCTCGCTCCCTTTCTCTCCCTCCTCCCATCCTCCCTTTCTCCCTTTCTCTCCCTCCTCCCATCCTCTCTTTCTCTCCCTCCTCCCTCACCGCTCTCCCAGGCACCCCACTCGAGGCACAAGCACCACTTGCCGAAGGAGGAGCGTT
>BOPN01000136.1:427938-432938 GCA_017312705.2 Penaeus japonicus
AAAGATAGAGAGAGAGGAAGGAAAGTAATAAAATAAAAGCTGGAGGGAGAAAGGGAGAGAGAAAGAAGGGAAGCAGGGAGGAAAGAAGGTGAGGAGTTAGGCAGGCACACAGGGAGGAAGGGGGCCGGGACGGGACGGGACGAGGCAGGCAGGGTGGGGAAGGCGAGAGAGGGGAGGGGAGGGGAGGGGAGGGGAGGATGTGACTCAATGTGGCTGTCCGTCTGGCCTCCGTCTGCCGCCTTCTGGCCACTCCACCTAAGGCCAGCCCGGCCAGAGGCAGTGGGAGGGGGTGGGGGGCAGGAGGGGAGAGGGAGATGGAGGAGGTGGGAGGGGGGTCAGATGGTCGGCAGTTGGTGCTGGCGTGAGGGAAGCTGGGCTAGGGAGGTTATCTCGGACTGATGGATGAGGTCACGGGAGCTCTGATGCGAGCTTGTTTTATATCATATTATGCGCTGAAGGTTTCGGTCTTGCTTTTTTTCCACTTTATATGCATCGTTCTTTCTCCTTCCCTCCTCCTTTCCTGCTTCCTCCCTCCCTCTTCCCTCCCTCGCTCTCTTCCTTCCTTCCTTCCTCACGTCCTCACTCCGTTTCTCCCGTCTTCCCACCCTTCCTTCCTCCCTTTCTCCCTTCCTCTTTCCTTCCCTTTCTCCCGTCTTCCCTCTCTCCTTTCCTTCCAATACTTCTCCTTCCCCTCTCTCCCGCCCTTCTTCCTTTCTTTCCTCTCACTCTTTATCTCTTTCTTCCTCCTCCTCACCCTCTCTTCTTCCTCCGTTTCCCCCTTACTCACCTTTGTACTCCCTTCCTTTCTCTCTTTCTCCCTTTCTTCCCTCCTTCCTTTCTTCCTCTCTCTCCCACACCCCTTTCTCCCGCTTCCCCTCCCTTTCCCCCCTTTCACTCCTTCCCTTCCTCTCTCTCCCACTCCCCTTTCTTCTCCTTCCCTCTCTCCCGCTCCCCTTTCTCCTCCTTCCCCTCCCTCTCTCCCACTCCCCTTTCTCCTCCTTCCCTTCCCTCTTTCCCACTCTCCCTTTCTCCTCCTTCTCCTCCTCCTTCCCCTCCCTTTCCCCTTCCTCCTCCTTCCCCTCCCTTTCCCCCCTTTCACTCCTTCCCCCCTCTCTCACCTCTTCCCTCCCTCTCTCCCTCACTGGGAGCGAGTTCGTATAAACAGGCCGCTCCCTGTTTGCACAAGCGGGGAGGGAAAAAGCCTCTGGCTCTGGAAGCTTGATTATGATTTATTTTTCGCTTTGTTTGTCTTTTCGGGTTTTCTCTCGCTTTTGTATATTTTTCTTTCTCTCTTTCTTTCTCTCTCTCTCTCTCTCTCTCTCTCTCTCTCTCTCTCTCTCTCTCTCTCTCTCTCTCTCTCTCCCCCTCTCCCTCTCCCTCTCCCTCCCTCTCCTTACATTCCTCCCTTTTTTTATAAATCAGGAATTTCTCGAAACAAGTCCTGTTAGAGGAACAAGGACAGTGTATAAGTGTACTGTACTACGTCACTGCATGTTCCCGCCGTGGGCACAGATGGAACGCAGATGGTGTGAGGGAAAGGGAAGTTGTGAATTGACTGCTTGTGTGTGATTGGAGGCCTCGCACGTGCAAGCATGCAGCGGTGCGTGTACCCAACATGTGTGTGTGTGTGTGTGTGTGCGTGCGTGTTTATGTATATCAATCAACAGGGTCACCGTAATATATGTCTCACCAGCAATGTGTGTCTCAGAATCTAACATGAACTGTACAGACCATTTAGGCATAGTTCTCATGCCTATTCATGTGCATATTCTGTTTATAGTATGAATAAACTTTTCAAAATCAAAATAAATCTTCCTTTTTCTCTCTCTCTCTACCTACCTCTCTCTTTCTCTCTCTCTCTCTCTCTCTCTCTCTCTCTCTCTCTCTCTCTCTCTCTCTCTCTCTCTCTCTCTCTCTCTCTCTCTCTCCCTCCCTTTCCCTCCCTCTCTCCCCCTCTCCCTCTCTCCCTCTCTCTCCCTCTCTCCCTCTCTCCCTTTCTCTCCCTCTCTGTCCCTCTCTCTCCCTCTCTCTCTCCCACTTCCTCTCTTCCAAAGGCTTCTCTTTTACAAGTCTTCTTCATTCGCTCTGGCTGCCACGATGAACACGTTCCGCGGAGGAGACTTGAACTACCAGAAAATTATTAGACATTAATATACAATATTGCAGTTGCGAGTGAGAAAGCGTGCAACATCTTCATTTTGTGTCTAACTACGTAACTAAAGGAAATTATATTGCAACAGTTGCAACAGCTGATTAAAAAAAATTATATTAGATGTTCAGAGTGAAAATGCTAGATTCTCTCGCCCTATTTCTCTCAAGAATATTTCGTTGGTCTACCATATGGAACTGTTTGGCACTGTCTCTTGCACGCCAGATGGGAACGGACGTGGCACTGTGTCACTGTGGCACTGATCTCTACCAAGCCTCCCTTAAGTCCCAGTGGTAAGCCTATCTTTCGCGTCTAAAGTCATGTTGTGACGTGGATGGTGCCAGCTGGGAAGGGGGAAAGGGAAGGAAGGGGAAGGGGAAGGAAGGGGGAAAGGGAGGGGAGGGGGAGAAGGGTTGGGGAAAGGGAGGGGAGGGGGAGGGGGAGGGGGAAAAGGGTTGGGGATGGGGAGGGGGAACGGAGGGAAGGGGGAGAAGGGTTGGGGATAGGGAAGGAGAAGGGAGGAAAGGGGGAGGAGGGTTGGGGAAGGGGAAGGGAGGGGAGGGGAGGGGGAGGAGGGTTGGGGAAGGGGAAGGGAGGGGAGGGGGAGGAGGGTTGGGGAAAGGTAAGGGAGGGGAGGGGAGGAGGGTTATGGAAGGGGAAGGGAAGGGAGGGGAGGGGGAGGAGGGTTGTGGAAGGGGAAGTGAAAGGGGAAGTGAAGGGAGGGGTAGGAGGATTGGGGAAGGGGAAGAGGATAAGGCAGAGAGGAGGGGACGAGGAACGGGAGGGGGAAGAGGATAAGGCGGAGAGGGGAGGGGACGAGGAAGGGGAGGGGGAGAGGATAAGGCGGAGAGGGGAAGGGACGAGGAAGGGGAGGGGGAAGAGGATAAGGCGGAGAGGGGAAGGGACGAGGAAGGGGAGGGGGAAGAAGATAAGGCGGAGAGGGCGGAGACGAGGAAGTGGAGGGGGAGAGGATAAGGCGGAGAGGGGAGGGGACGAGGAAGGGGAGGGGGAGAGGATAAGGCGGAGAGGGGAAGGGACGAGGAAGGGGTTAAGACAGGTGGTTTTGGCTTGTTTCTCGGCGGCGCTGGCGTGCGTCTGCCGTTTTCTTTTTGCTGAGGCCGATTTTTTTGTTTGTTTTTTGTTTCGTTTTTTCGTATCTCGACACTGCATGTTGTCTTAGGCGTTTAGTTGTAGCAATGGTGTGTTTGTTGCCGTATTTGATTTGGAGGCATGTTTTTGTCTGTTAGGTTTGTCTCTTGTTGTTAGCGTGGTGGTTGTGTTTGTTCTGTATGGCATTTCTTACCGAGAACTCTCCTTGTTGTTTTTAGTTGTGCATCGTATTCTTGTGATTACTGTTGTTTGTGTTACATTTGTTTGTTATTTTCCTGAATTGTGAAGGTACATGTGTTTCCTCCGACATATTGTTCTTTATGTTTGGTTTGATTTCTGTTACATCAAAGTCATATTTTGTTTATAAAGCTGAGACACAGACCGACAGATACAGAGTCAGACCGACAAAGACCGACACAGACACAGACCGACAGAGGCAGACACAGACACAAACAGACAAAGGAACCCTGATGCACCGAGCCTATTTCCCCTGCTTTTTACACACGAAATAAATAGATGATGAGACGCAAAACAAAAATGTGTATCGTATGTTCCGTAGTCAGTATTTTTTTCCACTTGCAACTATATATTTACTTGTACTGGTATGTATATCCATGTGAATATGCTAATGCAAGAATATGTGTTAAAGTGTATTTTTGGGATATGTTGATTTTATTTATTACTCTATATATTTATGTTGAACGTTATATATTATGTGTTGCATGTTAGATTATTGATATTATGTCAATTTATGTTTTTATATTTATGTGCAGACATTGATTTCATCTTTTTTTTTCTCGGTCTTCGTTGTCTTTCTCTTTGACGTCGTTCTCTTCTTCTTTCTCCTCTTTCTCACTTCCTCCTTCTCTTCCTCTTCTTCCTTACCTCCTCCACCTCCTCTTCCTCCTTTCATTCTTCCTCACCTCGTATTCCTTCTCCACCCCCTTCTCCTTCTCCTTCTCCTCCTTTTCTCCTCCTCTTCTTATTCCTGTTTCTCCTTCACCTCCTCTACCACCTCCTCAACTCTTCCTTATTCTTCTCTTCTTCCTCACCTCATCCTCCTATTTTATTTAATTTTGATTTTAATATATCTTTATCTTTATCTCTATAACGGTAGCCAGTTCAGGTGTTCCTTAACCCTCGCCATCATTACATTTCACAATAGATATTGCCACCTGCCACCTGACCCCCCCCCTCCTCATTCCCCCTCCCTCCTCCCCCCCCTCCCCCCCGCACAACGCACGCTCTGTTAAACACGTTTCTCACTTTTTTTTTGTTCTCTGTTCATTCAAGTCTCGTTCTTTTGTTCATTTCTGTTCGTTTGATTTTTTTTCTCTTTTTTTAGGTTTTAGGTTTTCGTGTTTGTGCGTTTGTTTGTTAGTGTATTTTGTTTTATTTTCGACGAGTTTGTTAAGATTGTCTTATTTGAGTTATTGTTATTATTTATTTTTTATTTTAGATTATTATTCTTTTTTCTGTTTATTTATTTCTTCTTTTTTATTTCTTCTAATTTCTTTTATTATTATTATTTCATTTATTATCATTGCTATTATTCACTTATTATTATTGTTATTTTCATTATTATTATTGTTATTTTCATTATTATTATTATTATTATTATTATTATTATTATTATTATTATATTATTATTATTATTATATGGTTACTGTTATTATTTTAAGTATTATTATTGTTATCATTATCCTTGTTATTGTTATTATTATCATCAGTATTATTACTA
>BOPN01000136.1:465438-466879 GCA_017312705.2 Penaeus japonicus
CTCCCCCTCTCCCCCATTCCCTCCCCCTCCCCCTCTCCCCCATTCACTCCCCCCTCCCCCTCTCCCCCTTTCCCTCCCCCCTCACCCCTTCTACGTTTACTCTCCAAACGGAACTCGCTCGCGGCGCCGGATCGCGTAATGGCAATAGATTCGCAATCCCTCTGCAATCGAGCGACGATGATTTCCGGAAGTGGATGTCGGCCTTCAAGTGGGCCGGAAGCTCTAGGGGAAGAAGAGATCGCTGTGGCTGTGTCGTTTATATTCGTTCTTTTTTTTCTTGCTTGTTTCGTGTGTGTGGGTTTGGGTGTGGTAGTGTGTGTGTGTGGTGTGTGAGTGTGAGTGTGAGTGTGAATGTGAGTGAGAGTGAGAATGTGATGCTGCCTTGACCTTGAGACAATTTATGCAAATGAAGAAGCTTCTCGTCAGGCCGTCATCCACGCGCCTGGACTCAGCACAAGTGTTTAATATTTAAGTACATGTAGTTACGAGGCGAGGGAAAGCCAACGCAACTCGGTAACGGGAAGGCCATGGCTCAACATCTAATTTGTGTCATTGTATGTGTGTATGTCATTATGTGTGTGTGTATGTGTGCGTGTGTGTGTGTGTGTGTGTGTGTGTGTGTGTGTGTGTGTGTGTGTGTGTGTGTGTGTGTGTGTGTGTGTGTGTGAGAGAGAGAGAGAGAGAGAGAGAGAGAGAGAGAGAGAGAGAGAGAGATTATGATGTGCATTATTGTAATGTGAACGTGGATCTGTCTTTGTTTGATATATATTGCTTTGTTATTTTTGCCCTGACTGTGTTTTCTCTTAGTTTATTAAGTTAGTTGGATTTATTATTTTTATAGTTTTTCACTTTTTTCATACCGAAATTTCCCTCTGCCTTGTCCCTTCGCTAGACGATATCCCAGTCCTTCCGTGTTACTTCCCTTGTTGTGAACTTCTAGTGTAAACTTCCGGCGTCAACTCATACTCCGAGCTATGCTAGTAATCCATGTTGTTTACTTATGCTGTCAGCTGATGTTCTGAGCCTAGAACATCATGAATCCGTGATTTCTTCTACGGTTGAGTTTCAAGTTTAGTTTAGAATTTGTATTGCCCCCCTTACTAACTGCACCGATCCTTAACGAACTTCGATTTTTCTAGTTTATGGAGATGGTGACGTAATGAAGTCTTTTTTGTGTTCACTAGATATCTGGGACATATCATGTAATGCACAATAAGGGTTTTGTAATACGAGAAATTGGGGTATCAACTTTTTTTTTCTTTGCAATTTACCATACGACTTGTGGTGATCTACGAGCTACTTCGGAGAAATGGAATGTTAGTTTTGTCACGGAGTCGACAGGTGTTTGATGGAATTTCTGTGACATGCAAGTTGTGGGTGAAGTCGAATGTAGATCATAGATCCACTCGATACGTGGTGTGGGCGTGAGGGCATGCTCATG
>BOPN01000136.1:468467-473467 GCA_017312705.2 Penaeus japonicus
GTCTATTGAAATTTTGTTTCGTGTATTGTTGGTTTCTTATTTATCGATAGATTACGATTTTCATTATTATTATTTATTGTTTCAACAGTGATTGCTTCTATTATTGAACATTAGTTGTGAAGTTAAACACATGCGTAGCCTATATATTGATGTGTATATATATATTCCTCTATTTTCCATAGATTTATCATAGGTATTACTCTCAATTTGAATGCAATCACCATTAGCATATTGGCCTTCCATGAGCGAGTATGTAGATGACCACTTCCCCTCATATGTCTTCTCTCTCCTCTCCTTTCCTTTCTCCCCTGTCTCTCTTCCCTTTCCTCTGTCGTCTCCTCACACTTTCGTCCTCCATATCCTCTCTTTCCTTCCCTCCCCTCTTCTCTTCCCCTCTTTATCTTTCATCTTCCCCCTCCCCCTCTTTTCTTTCCTGTTCTCCTCTCATCTCTCTTTCTTCGCCTCTCTCCCACTCGCCTTTTCCCATTTTCTCCTCTCCATCTCTCGTAACTTCTAACTCCTCCCCTGTTTCTCTCTGTCTTTCGTTCCCTCTCCCTTCTCCCTGCTCTCCTTCTCCTCCTCCTTCTCTCTTCTCTCCTCTCCTCTCCTCCTTCTCTCTTCTTCTCTCCTCTCCTCCTTCTCTCTTCTTCTCTCCTCTCCTTCTCTTATCCTCTCCCTTCTCCCCTCTCCTCTCCTCCTTCTCGTATCCACTCCCACTCCCCACTCCCCACTCTACCACTGGAAGGGTAACTGCAAACACCCATTTAAGCTGTATCGGATTAATGGCTGGTCGGTGCGCGTATCGCCGGCTGGAAATATACGACCGAAATGTTTCCATAATTGCCCGAGTTCCCCCTTGGAAGTTAGAAAATGATGACCGAAGCTTGGTAAGGTAGGAGGACGGGGGGAGGGGGGGTTGGGAGGGCTGGGAAGTCTGAAGGGATAATTTAGTGTTGGGGGTGGGGGGTGTAATGGGCGGGAGGGGGGTAGGGGGGGTTGAGTCGTGATTGGCTCAATGACCGACGGATTGGTTTGTGGTGTAGGATGGAATGGGGAATTGGGGCGAAGGCGGGTTTAGGAGATAGGGAAGGATGAAGGATGTTGATGGATGATGATCAAAGGTAGTAAATGTATTTCAGCATCCATTTCATTTTTTTCAATAATTTTTCATGAAGCACTCCAGACCTCATGTCAAGGATCCTGTCCCTTTCCAGATTTTATTCCAAGTAGCGCTTAAGGAACACGTTAGTCCCGATTCCAGGGAACTCTATAGACCCAATTTCAAGGGACGTTCTATACCTTAATCCAATTGCAAGGATCTCTTTATGCCCAATTCCAAGGAACCTTCTAGACCTTAATCCAAAAAGTTCCTTTATATCTTATAATAGGGAGCCCTTTAAACCAGTGGTTTCCCGACCTATTTTGTGTGATTTACCTCCTTCATAAGAGTAAGGGAAGCAAGTAGGAAAAATACAATATCATAATCAGTGGCTTCTGTAAACAGTCATACATAAACGTGTGTTTTTTTCGTTTACACTCATTAAAACAAAGCTGATTTTTTAATTAAATATTTTATTAGGTTTATAGTTCTAAGATAGTTCTATATTTTTTCTTGCCGAATAGCTTACATTATAACTTCATATGTTGATGGTGAAATTAAGGATACACAACCATAGTATGTTATATTCAGGTACGTAATGTTAGACTCCTTGACAAGATTTTTTGTACCCAGCGAATAGCAATAAGTATACAATGAAGAGAGAGAGAGAGAGAGAGAGAGAGAGAGAGAGAGAGAGAGAGAGAGAGAGAGAGAGAAAGGGGGGGGGGAGATGTATATATGCATCTGTATATGAGTGAGAATGGGGATATGAACTCTATCAAAGATAAAAGTATGTTCACCCACTTTAGGGATATCCAGACATTTGACTGTATTTAATCCTGTATCTATTACAAGTAAACAGATGTTTGTCCTTGACAATGATGAAGTCATATCTTTTTTAAAATTTCCTGTACTTTAAGGCTTTTTAATAACTTTTTAGATAATCAGCGATATGGCTACATATGTGATAGGGATTTTCCTTATCTAATAAAACTAGAAATCAATCGGAAAAACGTACTCACTTTTTCATCTCCATATTGATTCAAATCATTAACCCTGCGCTTGTCAGTTTTCTCACATCCTATTAATTTTTCTTTCATTACTGTTCAGCATATATCTTCGTTCATCAAAGGATTTTGTAGTTTTCTTCCTGTCTTGCCTCGCGAAAATTCTGGAAGGACAGCCACCTATAACTCGCCCAGGCACGGTACTACGCTAAATGGATAGGCACTTCATAGGGTGAAAACACAAAGAAAATCTGGCTCCTGGCGAGATGCCATGCCAGCATCACCCTCATATACCCTCCTCATCACTCATCGATGATACATCTAGAGTTAGTTTCCTTTGGCAATAAACACTATAAGTCATTTCATTAGTTTCTATTTGTAACCTTCTGTGTTATTTCTGCCGTTTTGAAATTGCAGAAAAGAAAACACATTATCATCCTGGACCATCATGCACCTGTGATGACTATACATTAAGAGTAAATATTTTTCTAAACTTGAAGTTAGATTGGGTTAGTCCCCAATCTTGTTGCATGCCTGTTATTGCGTAATTTACTAGCCATTGGCTGGATATTTATAGCTATATTTACTATTAGGTATTCAATATGTGATTACTCTATTGCATAAGCTCTTGGCTGTAATTTTTGGTATATTTAACAAAATTTAGTTTTACTAAAACAACGGAAATGCTGGCACAACAGTGTCTGCCAAGACTTAGACCTTTCTAGCCTTACAAATTTATAGAAAATTGTTGAAGCAAAATAAATGATTCTGTATATATATATATATATATATATATATATATATATATATATATATATATATATATATATATATATATATTTATATATATTAATATATATATATATATATATATATATATATATATATATATATACACATATATACATACATACATACATACATACATATACTTGTACAGAGCGAGAGAGAGAGAGAGAGAGAGAAGTAATGCATTCATACACAAATGAATATGATATATCCTTTCCTCTGTCGTTCTCCTTTCTCTCGCCTTCCTCCTTCCCCCCTCCTCCTCTCTCCTTCCCCCCTCCTCCTCTCTCCTTCCCCCTTCCTCCTCTCTCCTTTGTCCCAATGATTCCTTTTACAGTGGAAATCGTTTGTATCTGATTGTCCTGGTCATTTGCACTCTACACCTGCTATTGCCTGTAAATGTTTGCTGTGAGGACAATAGGCATGGCAAAAGTGTAGGCAGTTTGGTGCAGTTTTTCCCCCGTTTTCTTTCTTTCTTTTCAGTTTCTTTTTCATTTTTATTTATTTTTATGCATTATTTTTTTTCATTTCTTTATTTCTAATTTGTTTTTTTACCCTAGCTTTGTAAATGTATAAGCTATTTTTTTATCTCTTTTTGTGACCTTGGCTATGAGTTTGCCGTATTTCTATGCATCAGTTGATCATTTTATTTTATTAATTAGACCATTTATTGATCGTTTATCGAGATTTATGCCAAAGAGCATTTTCCAAGTCCTTCTCTTGGGCGAACGCAATTTACAAATCGTGGTGATCTAGACTTTCCTTCTCCCGTTTTCGGTGTTATATTGGCCACCGCAATAAGGGAGGAGGAGGGAAGGGGAGGACGAGGAGGGGGAGGGGGAGTGGTATTGATGATGCGAGGTGGCGGGGGGGTAGGGGGGATGTAGGAAGGGGTAAGGGTGAAGGAAGAAAGGGTAATGGTAGTGATAGGACGGTGAAGAGGAAGAGGAGAAGGAGGAGGAGGAGGCACCGGCGGCGGAGGAGGAGGGGGGGGGGAGGTTCTGTAGCGAGGGAGCGAAGGTAGGGAAGGAGGATGGGGGGGGGGGGGGTCACGAAGGAGAGAACGGTTAAAGGGAAAGAGAAGTGTCGAAGGAGGGAATGGGGGAGAGGGAAGGGGAAAGGGGCAAAACGATGGCAGACAGAGATGGAGAAAAGGGGACAAAGAGAGTTAAAGAATGGAAGAAAGGGGGAGGGGGGATGACAACCGCCACCAATTTTTGCAGTTCCATCTTGGCAACGAATCAAGACTTGACTTCTCCCTCCCTCCCTCCCTCCCTCTCTCCCACCCCCTCCCCCTTAAAGAACTGCAAGAGATGGTGCAAGGGAGGGGTAGGGGGAAGGTCCATTCCTTTCCCCTCCCCCTTGACTCTATCTGCTGGAGAGAGTCGGATCTGTTAGCAGTAAAGATTGGGTTGGAGGCACTAAGTCCTGGGGAAAGGGGATCTCGCTGGGCTGTGTGAGTCTCTCTTTCTATTTCTCTTTCCCTTTCCCTCTTTCTATTTCTCTCTCTCTTTCTCTCTTTATATTTCTTTCTCTTTCTCTCTCTTTATATTTCTCTTTCTCTCTCTCTCCTCTCTCTCTCTCTCTCTCTCTCTCTCTCTCTCTCTCTCTCTCTCTCTCGCTCTCTCGCTCTCTCCTTTTACTTTTTAAAAATAATCTTTGTGTTTGTCTTTTTAAAAATCTTTTTGGTTATTTATTTTCCTTCCTTTTCTATATTCATATTTGGTTTACCTTTCGTATTTTCAGATTACACAGATTTTTTACTGTATATTTACTTCACCTTTTCTTTCTCTCCCTTTTCCTCTCCCTCTCTCTTTTGGAATTGTCCGATTTCGTCACTCTGGCCCTAATCTTTTTAGAGAGAGGATCGCCCATCGTATACACACTGTCCCCGGATCCTTCGATATGCAGGACACGCATTCGCATAGCACTTTGTCCCTTCGTATGGAAATATGATATTCTTTGCAGGAGAACCGAGGGGAATTTCTTTTCTTCCAGGTTTTTTTTTTTCTTTCTTTCTTTTTTTCTCTTTCTCTTTTTATGTATCTTTCTCTTTATGTCTCTCTTCTCTTTCTTTTCTCTCTCTCGCTCTCTCTCTCTCTCTC
>BOPN01000136.1:478467-488467 GCA_017312705.2 Penaeus japonicus
TCCTCCTCCTCCTCCTCCTCCTCCTCCTCTTCCTCCTCCTCCTCCTTCCTCCGCTGCTGTTCTCATTTTTTCCCTCTTCATCGCCAACATCCACTCTGACGCTTCCTCTTTCCATCTCCCCCGCCCTTCCCTCCCTCCTTTCCTTCCTACCCCAAACAGACACCATCTCCCTGCTTCCCCCCCATACCCCGCTCCCCCCCTCTCCCCCTCTCTCCCCCCTCTCTCCCCTCTTCTCCCCTCTTCTCCCTATTACGTCTACCGCCTCCGTTCCTCTCCTCTCTTGAGAAGAAAATTTCCCCTCGGACACGTGTTTTAAACGTCATCTTGTTGTCAAACTTCGTGTTCCCTGGAGAGAGTGACGTGCGTGGTGCGGCAAGTGGCAGGTGGTGCCCCCCCCCCTCCCCTCCCGTACCGTGCCTCTTTAGGAGGGGGGGGGGGCTCGAAATTTGCCAGCGAGAGTCTATATATATATATATATATATATATATATATATATATATATATATACATATATATATATATACATATATATATATATAAATAGATATATATTATGGCATAAAACACTGCCGTGTTGATAACATGGCAGAAAAACCCACTGTTCATAAAATAGATTTATTTGAAAATGAGACAAATAAGTTTACTTCTACGTATATTGCTTTTTCTGATATATATATATATATATATATATATATATATATATATATATATATATATATATATATATATATATACATATGTGTGTGTGTGTGTGTTTGTGCGTGTGTGTGTTTGTGTATGTGTGTGTGTTTATGTGTGTGTGATTGCAGTTACATTTTTTTAGGAGATACATTCACACACACACACACACACACACACACACACAAACGTTCAGGCACATGGAATCTTATTTGTTTCAGTTGTTATCATTATTTTGTTAGCCACGGGAAATGAATGTGTATAAAAGAGAGTGATAACTGGGCATTTATTTACTTATTTACCCATCCAGTTCATTATGATAAGTACAAGAACATCCGCAAGAGGTCTCCAGATGGTGACCAAAATTTGAATGAACTCGCTTAGTTGTTTGTTTGTGTGTGTGTGAGAGAGAGAGAGAGAGAGAGAGAGAGAGAGAGAGAGAGAGAGGCAGAAATATAAAGAGGGAGGGGCAGAGGGAGAGAGAGAGAGAGTATGTATATACATATATGTATGTATGTATACGTACGAATTCGCCCCCCCCCCTTCTGCTCCTCCTCCTACTCCTCTCCTTCACCTTCAGCCCCTTCATGCCTGACTCGTTGCGAAAGGCTTCCAATTAAAAGGCATTTATAGAAAGTCGGTCAAGTGAGGGGAAGGGGTGGGGTGGGGTGCTAGGAGGAGGGAAGTAAGGGAAGGAGATGAACAGGATAGCTCCCCCCCCCCCCCCCCTGAATTCAAGCAAGTCCTCAGCATGGAAAATTTGGAAGCCATTTCTTTTCATTTATGAGTCTCAGCCCGAATTTCAGCCCACAGTTTTCGACCCACAATTCAAGCGTTTTTTTATTTTTTTATTATTATTCCTTTTCTTCTTCTTCTTCTTCTTCTCCACCTTCAGTGATAAGCGATGATTATCCAGGTTTTCTTATCCTACATAAAAAGATTTTCGCCTTGAATACAAAATTTTAATGTGATTACAAATGATTTCTTCATCCAGACAGAATTAAAACTAACTACAAGTGACAATTCCTTCCTCTTTTTCTTTTTTATTATTATTATTTTGTTCCACTTATAAAAAATCCCCAGTCACTTTTTCTTCATACCCGATTCACTCCGTCGTCCCCCCATCCCACCCCCACCCCCTTTCAGAATCCCAAATTCTCCGGTAATAATATGAGCCGTCTTTTTTTTCCAAAGAATTTTGCTTGAATTTCTCTAAAGAATCTCCTCGGGTGAGTTATTCATATTTTTATTTTTGAGAGATAGAAAGAGAGAGAGTGAGAGAGAGAGAGAGAGAGAGAGAGAGAGAGAGAGAGAGAGAGAGAGAGAGAGAGAGAGAGAGAGAGAATTTTAAAAAGGATGGAAGTCAGGGAGAGAGAAGTGGAGGGAGCAAGAGAGAAAGATAGAAAAAGAAAGAGAGAATTTTAAAAGGGGGAAAGACAGGGGGAGAGAAAAAGAGAGCGAGAGAAAGAAAGAAAGAAAAAAACACGAGGAAGAGAGAAAGAAAGATATAAACGAAGGAGAGATAAAGAAAGGTAAAAAAAAGAGGGAGAGAGAAAGAGGGAATGAAGAAGGGACAGAGAGAAAGGGTGGAAAAGAAAAGAGATGAGAGAAACTACCTTGAGAGGATGAGAGATAAGTAGAGTTGGCCGATAATCAAGTGTTTGGCAATAGGAAAAAGTTAATGGTTATTGTGAAGACACATGATAGAATAAGTCAATAAAATGTGCAGGTTAGGTTAGGTTAGGTGCATAGAATATGCTTTCTCTCTCTCTTTCTCTCTCTCTCTCTCTCTCTTTCTCTTTCTCTTTCTCTCTCTTTCTCTTTCTCTCTCTTTCTCTCTCTTTCTCTCTCTTTCTCTCTCTTTCTCTTTCTCTCTCTTTCTCTCTCTTTCTCTCTCTTTCTCTCTCTTTCTCTCTCTTTCTCCCTTCCTTCCCTCCCCCTCTCCATCCCTTCCCTCCTTCCCTCCCCCTCTCCATCCCTCCCTTCCTTCCCTCCCCCTCTCCATCCCATCCTTCCCTCCCCCTCTCCATCCCTTTCTTCCCTCCCCCTCTCCCTCCCTCTCTTCAACATACCGTTTCTTTTTAATCTTTTAAGGTGGAATAGTTTCCTCCGCGTGTTTTCCTTTTATGGCCTCGAATTCTATTTTACGTTGATGTCGTCTGCGGGTTTTTATTGACTTTATTGTTCACAATAACTAGTTCGGTTTTTCTTCCTGATGTCGGTTTTCCTTTCTTTCTCTCTTTCTTTCTTTCTTTCTTGGTTCTTTCATTCTCTCTCTCTTCTTTCTTTTTTTTGTCTCTGCATGCGTGTTTCTTTGTGTGCGTATGTGAGTGTGTGTGTGGTTATGTTTGATTTGTTGTGTAGGTTTCATGATTGTGTAGGAGTATGTGTGTGGGAATCGAGAAAGAGAGGAGAGAGAGAGAGAGAGAGAGAGAGAGAGAGAGAGAGAGAGAGAGAGAGCATGAGTGCATGCTGGGATTGGAAGTGGTCGCGAAGGCTGGGATGCTGGAAGTGGAGCGTGATCTGGGCGGGGATCAAAGGGACACTTTTCATCCCACATGAGATGAGAGCCTCGTTAGTTCCATGAGGAGTGGGGGGGGGGGGTATTGGAGAAGGGAAAAGGGTGGAATGGGGATGGGGATGGGGGTTAGGGGTTAGGGGTTAGAGAGGGAATGGATTCGGAAGTAGGAGGGGACACGTGAGAAAATTAGGCGGAATTTGGTTTTACCTTTTCTCTCTCTCTCTCTCTCTCTCTCTCTCTCTCTCTCTCTCTCTCTCTCTCTCTCTCTCTCTCTCTCTCTCTCTCTCTCTCTCTCTCTCTCTCTCTCTCTCTCTCTCTCTCTCTCTCTCTCTCTCTCTCTCTCTCTCTCTCTCTCTCTCTCTCTCTCTCTCTCTCTCTCTCTCTCTCTCTGTCTCTCTCTGTCTCCCTTTCTACCTTTCTCTACCTTTCTCTCACTACCTTAACCCTGACTCTCTCTCTCTCTCTCTCTTTCGCTCTCTCTCTCTCTTCCCTGCTTCCCTCCCTCCCTCCCTCTCTCCTTTACTCTCTCTCCCTCTCCCTCTCTCTCTCTCTCTCTCTCTCTCTCTCTCTCTCTCTCTCTCTCTCTCTCTCTCTCTCTCTCCTCTCCCTCCCGATCTTTCCCCCTCACGCTCTCACTCTCTTCCCTAATCTTTCGCTCATCCTTCTCATCCATTTTTCTTCTCTCTCTCTCTCTCTCTCTCTCTCTCTCTCTCTCTCTCTCTCTCTCTCTCTCTCTCTCTCTCTCTCTCTCTCTCTCTCTCTCTCTCTCTCTCTCTCTCCTGCCTACCTCCCTCCCTCTCCCTCTTTCTCTTTCTCCATCTCCCCGTGCCTCTCGCTCTCTCTCTCTCTCTCTCTCTCTCTCTCTCTCTCTCTCTCTCTCTCTCTCTCTCTCTCTCTCTCTCTCTCTCCTCTCCCTCCCGATCTTTCCCCCTCACGCTCTCACTCTCTTCCCTAATCTTTCGTTCATCCTTCTCATCCATTTTTTCTTCTCTCTCTCCCTTCCTCCCTCCCTCCCTCTCCTGATTTCCCCTCGCATCTCCATCGCCGGACACTCACCCTCTGCTCCTGGAAAATATAATCGCACAGCAATCTATATATAGCATCGTTGATTAAGCGGTGCACGAGGGCTTGAAATACCTTGCTTTGATGTAGGGCTGTGTTGATTTGGAGTGATGTTCCGTTGGGAGTTAATCCACCATCCCCCTCCCCCTTTTTTTGGTGTGTGTGTGTGTGTGTGTGTGTGTGTGTGTGTGTGTGTGTTTTGTTTTTCTGTGTTGAGAAGCTTGCTGTGCCCTTGATAGTGTTTCTGGTGGAATATGACAATGTATGATAAGCATTATATATTTATTCTACTCATGACAATGTAATCATCAAAATGATTTGTCGCATCATGTCTGATTTCGTGTCACTTCATTAAATGTATTATTGACCATCGCCATAATCATGTCGATTGCATGTAATCATTGAATCTGCTGTCCTTCCTCTGTAACAAAACACACTAGAACATTCATATTTTTTTATAATCATCATTGTTATTATATTAGTAGTAGGAGTAGTAGTAGTAATACTTGTAGTCACATCATCATTATTATCATTATTACCGTTATTATACTATTTACCTCATCCTTTTTATTGTTCTTACTCATATCTAAATTAACCTTTGACCTTGTCTTCTCCTCCAGGGGCAGGGAGAGGCTTGACCTAAGTTCCCAGTCGCCGTTTGCCAAAGACCGGACGGCGCCCTCGCTGGTGAGTACAGTACTAGAGGGAAGTAAAAGGGGGGGGGGGTAAGTTTAGCTAGAAAGAGTGAAGGGTTTTATTTTATTTTACGTATATTTTTTTTTCTTTCTTTTCTTTCACATTTGGGCGTTTTTGTAGATTTTTTTAAGTGTTCGATGTATCGTTTTTTTATTTTCTTTCATTTTGTTGTATGTCTGTAGTTGATACATATTCTTGAGTCAGATGTGTGTGTGTTTTTTGTATTGATAAATAGTTAGATAATGTTTTTGAGTGTTTCAGATTTTCTTTCTTACTTCAGTTTTTTTGTGAGTTTATAAACATTTTTTTCTTCTGTTTTGTATGCTTACCTTTCCTTCCCTCCTTTTGCGATTGGGTGTTTTATGTAGCATTTTCTTCCACTATCCCGTGTCATAAAAATAAACAAGCAGACAGACCTTATGGGGCTAGCCCGTGTTATTGGCCGGCCTGCTGTTCTCTAACATCGTTTCTGTTTATTCGAAAGTGAAGAGTCATGGATAAATACGTGGCAGGTGTAGCCGTTGGTGTGCTGAACCGCAAAGGAAGTCTCTGTATGTCTAAACGTGTTTTTTTTTTTTTTTTTTATTCCGGTGGCCTTCCTAACGCTCTCCTCTCTCTCTCTCTCTCTTTTTTTCTTTCTTTCTTTATTTCTTGCTCTCCTCCTATCTTTCGATCTCTATTTCTTTCTCCCTCCCTCCTTCTCCCTCTCTCCCTTCTCGTACTATCTATCTCCCTCCTTGCCCTTCCCCACATTTTCCCACTTTTCTCCCACCTACTTCCGCCTTTCTTTACGCCCGCCCACCTGTCCACTCTGCATATGCTATTGCGGCGCATTCTCTTCTCATGCAGAGTGGAACTACATTTCCTCCTTCTCCTCCTCCTCCTCCTCCTCCTACTCTTCCTCCTCCTCTTCTTCCTCCTCCTCCTCCTCTTCTTCCTCCTCCTCCTCCTCCTCCTCCTCCTCCTCCTCCTCCTCCTCCTCCTCCTCCTCCTCCCTCTTCATCGCCAATATCCACTTGGACGCTTCCTCTTTCCATCTCCCCCGCCCTTCCCTCCCTCCTTTCCTTCCTACCCCAAACAGACACCATCTCCCTGCTTCCCCCCCCATACCCCGCTCCCCCCCTCTCCCCCCTCTCTCCCCTCTTCTCCCCTCTTCTCCCTATTACGTCTACCGCCTCCGTTCCTCTCCTCTCTTGAGAAGAAAATTTCCCCTCGGACACGTGTTTTAAACGTCATCTTGTTGTCAAACTTCGTGTTCCCTGGAGAGAGTGACGTGCGTGGTGCGGCAAGTGGCAGGTGGTGCCCCCCCCCCTCCCCTCCCGTACCGTGCCTCTTTAGGAGGGGGGGGGGGCTCGAAATTTGCCAGCGAGAAATATATATATATATATATATATATATATATATATATATATATATATATATATACATATATATATATATACATATATATATATATAAATAGATATATATTATGGCATAAAACACTGCCGTGTTGATAACATGGCAGAAAAACCCACTGTTCATAAAATAGATTTATTTGAAAATGAGACAAATAAGTTTGTTTTACGTATATTGCTTTTTCTGATATATATATATATATATATATATATATATATATATATATATATATATATATATACATATATATATATACACATATACATGTGTGTGTGTGTGTGTGCGTGTGCGTGTTTGTGCGTGTGTGTATATGCGTGTGCGTGTTTGTGCGTGTGTGTGTTTGTGTATGTGTGTGCGTGTTTGTGCGTGTGTGTGTGATTATGTATATTACATTTTTTTAGGAGATACATTCACACACACACACACACACACACACACAAACGTTCATAATACAGAATCTTATTTGTTTCAGTTGTTATCATTATTTTGTTAGCCACGGGAAATGAATGTGTATAAAAGAGAGTGATAACTGGGCATTTATTTACTTATTTACCCATCCGTCTATTATGATAAGTACAAGAACATCCGCAAGAGGTCTCCAGATGGTGACCAAAATTTGAATGAACTCGCTTAGTTGTTTGTTTGTGTGTGTGTGAGAGAGAGAGAGAGAGAGAGAGAGAGAGAGAGAGAGAGAGAGGCAGAAATATAAAGAGGGAGGGGCAGAGGGAGAGAGAGAGAGAGTATGTATATACATATATGTATGTATGTATGCATGCATGAATTCGCCCCCCCCCCCTTCTGCTCCTCCTCCTACTCCTCTCCTTCACCTTCAGCCCCTTCATGCCTGACTCGTTGCGAAAGGCTTCCAATTAAAAGGCATTTATAGAAAGTCGGTCAAGTGAGGGGAAGGGGTGGGGTGGGGTGCTAGGAAGGGGAAGTAAGGGAAGGAGATGAACAGGATAGCTCCCCCCCCCCCCCCCCTGAATTCAAGCAAGTCCTCAGCATGGAAAATTTGGAAGCCATTTCTTTTCATTTATGAGTTCAGTCTGAATTTCAGCCATTATTTTCGACCCACAATTCAAGCGTTTTTTTATTTTTTTATTATTATTCCTTTTCTTCTTCTTCTTCTTCTTCTCCACCTTCAGTGATAAGCGATGATTATCCAGGTTTTCTTATCCTACATAAAAAGATTTTCGCCTTGAATACAAAATTTTAATGTGATTACAAATGATTTCTTCATCCAGACAGAATTAAAACTAACTACAAGTGACAATTCCTTCCTCTTTTTCTTTTTTATTATTATTATTTTGTTCCACTTATAAAAATCCCAGTCACTTTTTCTTCATACCCGATTCACTCCGTCGTCCCCCCATCCCACCCCCACCCCCTTTCAGAATCCCAAATTCCCTCCACAATATGAGCCGTCTTTTTTTTCCAAAGAATTTTGCTTGAATTTCTCTAAAGAATCTCCTCGGGTGAGTTATTCATATTTTTATTTTTTTATTTTTTTTCTAATTTGTGATGTTAGAGAGAGAGAGAGAGAGAGAGAGAGAGAGAGAGAGAGAGAGAGAGAGAGAGAGAGAGAGAGAGAGAGAGAGAGAGAGAGAGAGAGAGAGAGAGAGAGGGGGAGGGAGCAAGAGAGAAAGATAGAAAAAGAAAGAGAGAATTTTAAAAGGGGAAAGACAGGGGAGAGAAAAAGAGAGCGAGAGAAAGAAAGAAAGAAAAAAACACGAGGAAGAGAGAAAGAAAGATATAAACGAAGGAGAGATAAAGAAAGGTAAAAAAAAGAGGGAGAGAGAAAGAGGGAATGAAGAAGGGACAGAGAGAAAGGGTGGAAAAGAAAAGAGATGAGAGAAACTACCTTGAGAGGATGAGAGATAAGTAGAGTTGGCCGATAATCAAGTGTTTGGCAATAGGAAAAAGTTAATGGTTATTGTGAAGACACATGATAGAATAAGTCAATAAAATGTGCAGGTTAGGTTAGGTTAGGTGCATAGAATATGCTTTCTCTCTCTCTTTCTCTCTCTCTCTCTCTCTCTTTCTCTTTCTCTTTCTCTCTCTTTCTCTTTCTCTCTCTCTCTCTCTCTTTCTCTCTCTTTCTCTCTCTTTCTCTCTCTCTCTCTCTCTCTCTCTCTCTCTCTCTCTCTCTCTCTCTCTCTCTCTCTCTCTCTCTCTCTCTCTCTCTCTCTCTCTCTCTCTCTCTCTCTCTCTCTCTCTCTCTCTCTCTCTCTCTCTCTCTCTCTCTCTCCTCTTCCTTCATCCCTCTTCCCTCCCGATCTCCCCCTCTCCCCGTCTACTTTTGCCTTTTTCCCGTCCTTCTTCCTGTTTGGCTTTCTTCTCTTCCTTCCCTTCGCGTCCTTCATTTGCATCTTAATTTAATTCACTGGTTGATTAAATTGTCCTTAAATAGGTCGTTTCCCCTCTCTCGTTCATTCTACTCCTCCCTTCCCTCTCTCATTCTTTAATGTTCTGTTTCTCCCCGCTGTTCGTAGTTACTCCCCTGTCTTTTCTTATTTCCTTTCTCATTATTCTCTCGTCTCTCTTTTTTCTCTTCTTCTCTTCTCTTTTCCTCTTGCTGTCTCTGTATTCCTCTGTCCCTTTCCCCCTTTCCTCCCTCCTCCTTCTTTCCTCCTCCCTCACTCCCTCCCTCTTTTTTCCCTCTCCCTCCCTTTCCCTTGCCTTCTCCCTCCCTCCATCCATCCCTCTCTTGTCCCTCTCCTTTCCTTCTTCCCTCCCTCTCCTTTCCTTCTTCCCTCCCTCTCCTCTCCTTCTTCCCTCCCTCTCCTTCTCCATCCTTCCCTGCCCCTCCTTTCCTTCTCCCTCCATCCCTCTCCTTTCCTTCTCCCTCCTTCGCCTCTCCTTCTCCCTCCCTCCCTCGCCTCTCCTTCTCCCTCCCTCGCCTCTCCTTCTCCCTCCCTCCCTCCCTCGCCTCTCCTTCTCCCTCCCTCCCTCCATCTCCTTTCCTTCTACCTCTCTCCCTCTCCTTTCCTTCTCCCTCCTCCATCCCTCCCTCTCCTCTCCTTCTCCCTCCATTTATCGCCTTTCCTTCTCCCTCCCTCCATCTCCTTTCCCTCTTTCCCTTCCCCCTTCCCTTCCAAACTCTCCCTTATTCCACCCACCCTTTCCCATCACCATCTGACAGACAGGAGAAGCCATCCTGCCTCTCTTGATCCGAAAAGTTATTATCACCTGTTGTGTCAAAAACTTCCCCCCACCCCCCCCCCCCCCCAACCCCTTCCAATCCAGACTTTATTAGCGTCGGGAAAGCTCTCTTCCTCTCTCCTTCTATTTCTCACTTTTCGTCCCTCTCTCTCTTTCTCTTCATTTTTTTTTCTCTCCATTTCTCTTTTTCTCTCTCTCTCTCTCTCTCTATCTATCTATCTATCTATCTATTTATTTCTAACTCTAACTCTCTTTCTAACTCTCCATCTATCTACCCATTTCTCTATCTCTCACCCTTCTCTCCTCTCTCTTTCTATCTACCCAGCAATCTCTCCCCCCTCCCCCCCCTCTCTCTCTCTCACTCTTTCTCTTTACCCTCTTACTATTCCTCATCCCACCCTGTCTGTCATTTTTTCCGTTTTTTCTCTCTCTCTCATCCATCCTAAATGATATAATACCACGTAATGGCGTCGCGTCACGCAA
>BOPN01000136.1:493467-498467 GCA_017312705.2 Penaeus japonicus
TCCCTCCCTTTCTTTCCCCAACCATATCCGCTGGCAAAAACGACTCTAAATCTGCCCCCCCCCCCCTCAAAAAAATATTAATAGTGGGGAAAAATGCATGCGGTACTTTTTTTTACCGGTGATGATAGCATCCTTATTTTTTTGGAGGGGGTGGGGGACAGGGACCGCCGGAAATTTTGGATCCGTGTCCTTAGTAGATGCGATCAGCTTGTTTTTTCCGGTGTGATCATCCAAAAGCAGAGGGACGATTCTAAGGTCTCTAAGAACCGGCGGTATTCCTCGCCTACCCTACGATGATGAGCCTCTGCGTGGGATGAAGAGTTGGATGGTCATAGTAAGATATCCTTCGAATCCTAAAATGCATTCAGTTCTTATAGAGAGACGGATTCTGGTCTGGATGCCTTCATGCCTCTCCCCCCCCCCCCCGACCTCCCCCCTTCCGTGTTGCAGAGAAGGAAGCGAGGCGAGTGCAAGTGCATGACCCCGCTCCTCCTCCTCCTCTTTCTCCTCCTCCTTCTCCTCCTCCTCATGGGGATCATGCGGTACGGTGGCCAGGCAGGGGCTATTCGTTCGAGTTTGCTAGTTTATTAGAGAAATGAGCTCTCCAAATGCGGCCTGCGTTTACTAATGGGCAGAAGGGTTATTCTCTGGCATTCTTCCCTGGCAGATAGGCCTTGGTAGTAAAACTTGTCTTTTGGCGCGTGACGATCATAGGGGATGGCTTTACACACACACGCGCACACGCACACACACACACACACACACACACACACACACACACACACACACACACACACACACACACACACACACACACACACACACACACACATATATATACACACATAAACACACACACACATATGTATACATGTATATATGTATATGGTATGGCATAAACATAGACAATACCAAGTACTTGCATAGCAGAATTAGACAAAATATTGACTGAAATACCTTGTTTGGCTTGATGTTAATGGCAATTCAAACGTTTGTTAGTTTTGCTTTCTTTCTTTTTCACGTATTTCGGTTGGAAATATTTTTAAAATGTACGTGATTCCATATTATTGGTCCACGGATCTGCATACATTTTGACACTGTTTTCCGTATTTAATCTTTTTATAAACATTGAGTTGTTTTCTCTGGTTATGACTTGTTATGTTATGCCTCATGTTTGTGTGTGTGTGCGTAAAAGCCAGTGTGGATCGGAGAAAGAGTGAGAGTATTGTATGCATATAATTACTTTCTAAATCTCCATGTCAGTCTGCACACCTGTCTGCATATCCCTCTTTATTCCCCCCGCTGGTTAGACCGTCAGGGCCCTATCGCTAAAGGTGATAATGCCGTGCTCTTCCCCGTGTGGTCGCGCGCGCCTCCCGTCTGCGGTTTGTTTGTTTGTTTGCTTCCCGGTTCGTCGCCATCGTCCTTGTTATACATATCCTCGCTTTCCTTCCTTCCTTTCCTTCCTTCTCTCTCCCTCCCTCTCGCCTTGTCGCTCTCGCAGCTTGTTTTTTGAACGGTTGTGTTGCTTAAGTTTATTCTGTACAAGGTCGGCGTTGGAGGCGCTGATTTAGTTCCTAGTTTGGTTTGGTTTTCGCTTGTTTTCTGTTTTTTTTTTGTGTGTGGTCTTTTTTTATTCTCTATCTCTCGCTTTATCCCTCCCTCTCTCTCTCCTCCCTCCTTCCCCCTTTTCCTCCCTCCCTCCTCCTTTTCCTCCCTCCCTCCTCCTTTTCCTCCTTCCCTCCTCCTTTTCCTCCTTCCCTCTTTCCCTCCCTCTCTCTCTCAAACAAATACAATCACTCCCATTCCCACTCCCCATCCCCCACTCCCACTCCCACTCCCACTCCCCATCCCCCACTCCCTACTCCCACTCCCAAAGGCACAAACACGTCGTAGTCATCATCACCATCACCAACAACAGATCGATGGGTGATGACCCCTCCACATGACACAAAGCCGCCCTGGGGATTGCATTGAGATGTATTCTGCCGCGTGTCCTTGGCCATTAAATAGTTTCAATTAGATTCGCTTGCGTCATCTGCTCTTTCTTTTTTTATTGTCCCTGTAATTGCCTCTTCTTCTTCTTTTTTTTTTTGTTTAGTCTCTTATTAGATTGCCTGCTGATCACATACGGAGCGGAGGCATTCATGATTCATAACCATATGGCTGAGGCTGCGTCTTCTTCTCCTGCATCTTCGCCTTCTTATTATTCTGCGGCGGCTTCTTCTTCTTCTTCTTCTTCTTCTTCTTCTTTTCCTTCTTTTCTTATTTCTTTCTTCTTCTTCCTCTTTTTCTTCAACTTTTTCTTTTTCTTTTTTTTCTGATTATCATTATGCATCTTCTCCTCCCTGTTATTCTTCTGCGGCGTCTTTTTCTCTTTTTTTTTCTTCTTCTGCATCTTCTACTTCGTCGTCTTCGTCCTCGTGTTTTCGGCAGTGATTTTTCTTCATCCCTTCTTTTCTCCCATCTCCTTTTTCTTCTATTAATTAACTTTCCCCTGCTCGACTTTCCTCCATCTGCTCATCCTTATCCTTCTCATCTTCCCCTTCCTTTCATTCCCCCTCCCCCTCCTCCTCCTCCTCCTCCTCCTCTCCCTCCAATTCCTCCTCCTCTCCCTCCAATTCCTCCTATTCATCCACCGCCTTTCCAAATCTACTTTCCTTGCTTTAGAAGACGAAAACAACGAAACCAAAATGCAGTATCGGCGGAACAAAAGAAAAGAAAATATAACAAAAATTCTTCTTCTTCCTGTTCTTCGTTGTTGTTGTTTTTTGTTGTAGTTGTTGTTGTTTTTTTTCTTTCTTTCTTTCTTTCCTTCTTTCCTTCTTTGTCCTCGTCTTCGTCGGCGTAGTCGTTGCGGGAAACCAGAAGCGCCCGATCCACCGCGAGTCCGCCACCCGTAGTTCTTCCGTTATTAGTCAATATCGCGAGTTGGTAGCGAAGGAGGATAGCTGGGAGTGAAGGGGGAAGGGTGGGGTAGGGGGTGGGGGTGAGGTGGTGTTGGGTGGGGGTGGGGTGAAGGAGGGCTGGTCGGATGGGGGTTTTGTGTGTGTGTGTGTGTGTGTGTGTGTGTGTGTGTGTGTGTGTGTGTGTGTGTGTGTGTGTGTGTGTGTGTGTGCGCGCGCGCGTTCACGTATGTGTGTGTGTGTGTGTGTGTGTGTGTGTGTGTGTGTAAGTGCATGCGGGTGTGTGCATATGTGAGCGCGAGTGTGGTTTTGCTCGCGTGTGAGCACGTGCGCTTTCAATGTGACTAACACCCTTGTCCTCGGAATTGCTCTGAAGGGCATGCGATGACTGTCTTGAATTCCTCGATTACCATGTGTTTGACTAATGTGATTCCGCCCATAATGTAATCATCATCGTCACGACTATCATGTTTGTTTGTTGACTATTTTTTCGTAATACAGGAAGTCTATATATTTTCGTAATACAGGAAGTCTTCAAGTAATGACAAAAAAGAAAAAAAAAAAACGAGGGAGAGGGGGAGATATGCATGTAAGTATGTATGTATGTAAGTATGTATGTATGTAAATATTTTTTCGCTGCGGTTAGTGTGCGCGAAGTGTAGGACGCAGCCCGGCTCGATTTACTCTCGGAGAGTGAAAGGACAGGCAGGTTTGTCATCCTGAACCCCTTCACCCTTGCTTTTGCCGGTAATTAGTCATCGGTTGTCCCGGTCGTGTGACTCTGTTTGTGTGGTTGTTTGTGTGTGTGTGTGTGTGTGTGTGTGTGTGTGTGTGTGTGTGTGTGTGTGTGTGTGTGTGTGTGTGTGATCGCGCGGAGGGAGTTTCAACTTTCCAAATTTTCGGTCTGAAAGTTTGTGGACGAATTTGCAGGTGTTCGTGCGTGTGTGTTTGTATGAGAGAGAAATAGAGAGAGAGAAATGCGCGCGCGCATGCATGCACATAACAGATAGGAAGACAGCCAGACAGACAGATGAAAAGAGAGAGTATCTGTGCGTTTGCATAAGTGTAAGTAAAGTCATTATGTATATGTGTGCGACAGAGAGAGAGAGAGAGTTCATTCGAGCGGGAGTGCGTCATGGAAAATCTCCAGCGGGGCGAAGACGGAGTGGAAATTGCAAGCACCGTGCAGAAACGTGCTTGCAACGTCCCACGGCGTCCAATTCGGGAGTTGAATCTGTGACACACAATCAGATCATCGGCCAGAAATCAATCAAGTCATCACGGCTTGCCACCTCTGTGAGCGAAAACCTAACGATGGTGAGTCAGCGACAGAGAGAGAGAGAGAGAGAGAGAGAGAGAGAGAGAGAGAGAGAGAAGGGAATGGGGGGGGGGGGCTCGGACAGGAGGAAAGGAGGGGGATAGATAAACAAAGAGTGAGAGACGGGGAGGCAAAAAGAGAGACAGAGAGAAAGAAGGGAAAAAAAGAAGAAGAGGGGAGGGCTGAGGGAGAGGGAGAGGGAAAGTGAGAAAGTGTGTTTAAGGAGACTGATACACAAGCAGAGAGAGAGAGAAAAAAGAGAGGGGGGTGGGCTCAGACAGGAGGAAAGGAGGGGAATACAGAAACAGAGTGATTGAGGGGGGGAGAAAGAGAGAGAATAAGAACAGGAGAGAGAGAAAGACAGTAGAAGAGGGGGAGGGAGAGAGCGAGAGTGTTAAAGGAAACGAATACACAAGCAGAGAGAGAGAGAGAGAGAGAGAGAGAGAGAGAGAGAGAGAGAGAGAGAGAGAGAGAGAGAGAGAGCGAGAGAGCGAGCTGAAGAAGACGAAGACCAAGGGCAGAGAGAGAGAGAGAAGGAAGGAAGGAAGGTCTCTTTGCGGGCGCAGCACGGCACAGTGCAGTCGAGAGCGGGTTACGATAACGGGCGCGCGGCCAAACTGCGGGCGTGCTTGTCGCATGACGTCTGGCTGACGGACGGAGCTGGACCCTGCTGGAGCGAGTTCCCTCCTCCTCCCCCTTCCCCGAATCTCCCCTCCCCTCCCCCCGGTGCTTTTGCCTGCTCGCTGGAATCGCTCCACCTCTGCTTGCCTATTCTC
>BOPN01000136.1:508467-528467 GCA_017312705.2 Penaeus japonicus
CCACCTTTTTGACAGGCAATGGTCTCCATAGCTTTAGCTTCTCTCCGGGGCTATCCAAAGGATCATTTGGTACCTCCCAGAGTGCCCCTAGTGGCCAGTGGCTCTTCCGTAACTTTGTGGGTGGTGGGAGCTGTGGCACTGTCTTCCCAACCACAATTGTTAACCCAAACAAGGCTGTACTTACAATTGATTCCTCCTCTAAGGTAAGATATGGATATTGGAAATCTATTTTTTTTTATTGTCACTTTATCTTAACATGATGCATAAGGCTTTTAACCTTTTGTTTTCCGGTGTATATTTTTAGATTGGTACTACAGCGCTTTTGTTTAATTGAGAAAGCTTCCATAGCTGGCTGGCACAAGCGTGTTCATGAAGTTCAAGCGTGCTGTGTTCTTGACTTAGCAATCAGCTCGGATTTAAAAATGGAGTGAAGACACTGGGCAAAAAATTGAACCCTTTAGGACTACTTCATTAATTGCTGAATAGAAGGAGGGAAAATGTTTTGTCTTTTTGGTGGTTATTTTCTTGCAGTTTGCAGTAATTTCATCAATTGAAAAGATGTTGCAAAATTTTAAAAAGCATGAACTGAACAAATTCTTGTCTCATGCTTTTTCCCCTGCTGATACAGGATCCTGCTTCAGGTACAGTAACGTTATTGTACACGGTAAATTTAGTTAGTGTGCAGTGAAACAGGTGATTTATGACACATTTTCAGACTTTTTCATAATAGTTTGAAAATATTGTTGATATGAAAATGTCAGTTTTTCCCCTGTCCCTTATTATAGAGCATGCTTTATAGTCTCCAGCAAATTTACTCTTGATGCTTTCATCTCAAAAGGTTCTTTTTTTATTATTTATTATTTAGTCTTTATTAGCAGCATTTCACATTCCACACCTTTTCTCTGTAGTATTATAATAACCCATTTTTTCACCTAGCAGCACATTATATGAGTTAATGCTTTACTGTGATATAGACATATTGCAGTTCAGCATCTATTTTGAACAGCATCATTGACATAATTCTATAAAGTTGAATAAAGTTGTACATAGATCTAGCACCAAAACTTGTTTGGAGTGAAGATTTTGGATTTTATGGTGGACGTTATGTAAAAATCTTAAATATGCATGTTTGCAAATATATTTCTCGTGTAACATGAGTTATGAGTGTTAATAACTTTAATGAAAATAGTATTTTAGGAGGCAATATACTTCTCTTTAAAAAATTAGCAGATGCCATACATGTCTAATTTGCTTATGAAGGAAAGCTAAAATCATTATATAGGTGTACAGAGAGAAAATACAAGTTTTGTCTAACATGAAAAGATGGTAGTGGTTAACTTAACTGTAATCAAAGATTAAGGGAGAGTGGACAAACCTGAAGTTTCAGCAGGAACGTAATACCTCAATGGCCTGTGAAGAAAAAGACGTAGGAAGTAATCAGAGAAGTTCATAAGCCTTAAAAGTTTTGGCAAAGGTTATGAATCTGACACTGATTTTATTATTGATTTAGTCTATTAATTGTATGCCCTGTGTTGTACCTCTTCAAGTAACAATAAAAAAGATACATTGATTTTAGAAGGTCCCTTTTTCACAGTATTGTAAATTCAGTATTTGGATATTATTCAGTGGGTATATTATGAGGTTTTGAACTTTATTTTATAACTTAACTGAAAACTAAGAGTGAAGATGATGATGATGATGGTGACATTTTACATGAGCAGATAAATTCCATATTTTAAAATAATCATAACATGGAATATCAGATTTATTTTAATACCAGTTCCATTCCCCCAGATCCTGACAGCAAATGATATGTCCTCATTGCTCCTTGGCCACCCAGAGGATGAGTTGTGCGGCACCATGAAACTGACAGACTTCATCACCAATCCCGAAACGCAGAAAGCGTTGAGCTCCCTTGCAAGTTTGAGCCCCATGTCGGAGGGCATCTGCATGGAGAATTCCCTTCACACGTTGCCTGAACCTGACATATTAGACAATCAAGGAATGGTGCTCTTTAGTGGGAAAGTTGTGAGTGAACTGAGCTCTGTTATTGTTGAATGATTTTGTTTAGCATCAAGTCATTGCATTACATTTTCAGAGTTTATGATATTTACAGTTTATATTATATTATTATAGTTTATATTTATATTTACAGTAAGTACATAAGTTATCAAAACCATTTTTCTTTTTATGATGATTTAAATGATGAGTAAGTTCAATATCTTGGACAGTCCTTTTTGAACTGATTTAGTTAGTTAGCATTTCAAATTGATACATTTAATGCTTTGACATAGTATGATTTGATTGTGAAAGACTTTTGTGAAGTAGGGATTGCTGATATATTACCTCTTTCAGGTGGATGTTGATACATATGACAATGGCACACTCCCATGTTCCTTATGGCTGAAGGGTCTTCCTCAAGAGACAGACGAGGACCAGAGATGGATTGCTGTCTTAGAGCCTGTAGATATTACTGTTGCAAAGGTAAAAAACTTTCCCTTTTGAGAAAGTGTTAGACTAGGTTATTGTTATATGTACAGGTGTGAGTAAAGCAGTGACAGTACTATAGATAATCAAAGTTTTGTTAAACTCTTCTCCCACAGGCTTCAGTAGATGAAACGGGTCGTATCTTGAAGCATGACTCCTCATTCAGCGCTCTCTTTGGGTATGCAGATAACAGTGAGCTTACCAAGCTCAATATTTGTGATCTTATACCTGCCCTCCAGGTGCCCACTAGCCCTCATGAAATGCCCAAGGTAAGAGGCAGTGCCTAATGCATCTCTTTATAAAAGGCTTGTACAGTCTGGATCCTCTTTATGTTGTGTTAAAGGAAATGGTATGTGATTGTCTGTTATTGTATGATCATGATTGATGTGTATCGTTTAAGTGATGTCAAGATTGACCACAAAATTCATGATATTCAAGGAAGTCTGAGAAAAGAATACAGAAGCAAAAAGTAGGAAAAAAGGGGAAAGGAAACAGCCATTATGAGAAGGAAAAATCTTAATCCAAATTTAGCTTTTCCTATCTCATCATAGTTGTATTTCATTTTGTTTTATCATGCATTACTGGCTTTGCTTTGTTTGTTAGGAAAACAGTAATGTAAACCAGTTGCTATAACATTTTACATTGAGATTGAATTATGTAAATTGATCAGGAATATATATATATATTTTTTTTAAGATATAAGTATTTGATATACCAATTTAAAATACTTGATGATATACAAAACACCATTATAATCAAAATAAGAAGTTTAAAAAAGAAAAGGAAATGAGAAAAGGTTGCAACATTATGTGAAAGATGTAGTGACTTAATAATACAAGGTAATGTTGCATAGACCATTGCATCCACTACCAAAATTTTCTTTAGTCCCAACAGGATAACTCTGCAACCTATTGGCATTGGAGCTTCTATAATGTAATGATAAGTCTGGAGTCCATTGTTGTGCACGGCCCTATGTGAATTTTCGTTGTTACATTAATAATATAAAGCTGATGCAAGTAGAGGCTGGGCTAACGTGGGTCACAAGTTTATAAACATAATTTTAGATAAATTAGGATGATAAACGGAGAGAACTTGCACGCATCTTTATTGTGTCCTTTGTAAACACCCACTTTTGCAATGATCCCTAACTAGGAAACGAAGTTTGGATTGAAATAAAAGGTAAATTTGATCAGATATTTCTTATAAACAAGTAAATACTAATTTATACATTTCTTTTTTACCCTGTTAAACTTAAAAATGAATGCTTGAAAAAGTGCATGTTAGAATTTGTATTTGCAAAGTTAGTCTTATCATAAATAAAACTGCACCTATTGATTGGGCTTGATCAATGTGAGTTTTTGACGTTTTCCCCCGTAATTTCAGCGAGATAGATTCCTAATAACACAGTGATACTCCCTTTAGATATCACTTTATATTGTAATGATAGAAGGTTCAACATTCCAGATTACATTAGAATCCCAGAATGTTGAATTGATCCCCAAAGATAACACTAGAATAGACAAAGTGGAGGTGAAAGTCCTTTAGTTAGATATTCACAGTTATCTGAAGAATGTACAGTTTGCACATTTCTATCCAAAGGTTTACCCGATATAGGTAGATCTCTCTCTGTTTGTACATTGCAGCAAATGTCTTTCATGAAAAGAAAAGCCGATGTTGATTAATTTGTGTCATCTCAGGTTATCAATGGATTTTCTTATATTTTCAGATCATTACTAAAAGATTTTTATTTAAACCTAATTGCCTTTATACCTGTAGCAGAATCTAATATTTTTAACAACCAACAGGATGTGGAGAAACAGCAGTGCACTGGACAGACGGTGGACTGTGCTACGTTTCCCCTCTGTGCTCACTTTACAGTCAATAATACCCAGAATGATTACACCCTAAGAAAACATGTCTTTGATCTAGAAATATGGGTAGGTATTTTCCTTGTCTTTTTCTTCTTTCTTTTCTTAATATTCCTATTCATTTTCCTTATCATTATCATGAGATATCATACCTCTCCTATCATTACTCAACAAGAAAGTAGTTTTTGGACACCTAAGAAGACAGATAATGATTGAGATAAGTATATTTTAAGATATAGATATAAATATAGATTTCAATGTAGCATGATAATTCAACCCCTCTTTTCCAGGTGTTCTCTAACATCAGTGGGCTTGTGGTTTTGGATGCTGCAGGGAAAATCAGCGATTACAACTATAACTTCACAAGACTCTTGTTTGGTTATGGCAAGAGAGAGCTTGAGGGAGAGGTAAGAGAGTGCAACACCTTTTTGTTTGTGTCTTTATTTCACATATTTGTTTGTGTGTTTGTTTTAGATATAGATTTAGTAGCTAGAACATGTTAATTTTACATTGATATGCATTTATTATTAATTACATATATGCCTAGGAAAGATGAAGGTAGATAAAGATAGAGATGGAAAAAAATAAAGCATATTCCATTAGTGCTTTCATAAACCTATAAATATTTCCCCTTTTCTTTTCAGGATATAACCCATCTTATACCAACTTTCTTTGATGATGTTGCACTGATTCAAAAAATGAATAGCCCGTCCTTTGACTCAGATGACTCGGATTCTACCCTTAGTGATAATGAAACGGATAATCAGAAGGAAAATAAGGAGGTATGATTTACTTGACAGTGTATTTTTCCAATATTTCTGTTAAGTTGAAATTTGTGCATTATGTATGTCTCTGTGTGGGGGTGGGGATGGTGTGTTACTTTTAGGATTTTGGTATAGGGATGGAATATATGTTGAACTATTCTCTCCTAATGTCATCACAGGACCAGTGAGAATCTGTACAAAAAGTAAACCACATTTATGTTTAATATTTTTGTAATATCTAAAATGCTTTTAGAATTAAGATATGTTAATTGAATAAGATAATGGAATAGAGATATCCTTTTCTTCATATTATTTTCAGACCCTGAGTGGAACTCTATTCACAAAAAGTAAACAGACTGAAGCGACAACAACACTGATGTCTGAACCATCTTCAATAGCTACCCCAAATCGTGGGTTCATTGCTTCTGAAAGGTGAGTTTATTTCCAAGTATTTCTTGCAATGGTACTATATTGTTGGTGTTAAGGGGTACTTAGTTTCCTGTTTTTATATATAGTGAATGCAAGTGATTTTGTCTCTTACAAATAGTATCCCTACATGATTTACATTAAAGAATATAATTTTTATTAGAGATGCTTTACCACATGCCTTTTATTTATTTAGGTATCTTTCACCCCAGCACCACATATTATCAATCCGTGATGGAAATTATAATCTTGATAGTATATAATCCTATGCTCATATGTTGCAGTGCTCTAACTTGTCCTTAATTAATTCCGCAATTGATCCCACATTGTCTTTTTATTACACCACAATAACACCTGCACTGTCATTCAATTTCTCCTTTTCATTGACAGTAAGCTTCAGGGATCTCTCTACGGGTCGACCTTCAACTCCACTTCCAACGTCACAAGCACGGGGGACAACAGCCAAAACTCGTCTCAGAATAGCAAGGCCATGAGAGACATTACTAACTCCATGAACATTCTCAGCCTCAGTCAACAGGTCAGTGTTTCACTTGTCAGAATGCTGATTTTACATATGATTTCATCTGTGTTGAAAATTTGAGTATGCTTTCTTCTTGTTTTCATCTTTCTATTTTTTTCCTCTTCTTCTTCCTTGTCTCTTATTTTGTGATTTTTGCTCTCCTCATCCTCCATTTCTTATTTTGCTTCACTAAAAGTCACTAAAACACCTTTTTTCTTTTTTCTTTTTCTACAGAACGTTTCAAATCAAACAAACAACTCGGCCTTACAAGCAAGTCCCAGCAAAACGAGGCCAGTAAAAGATAGAGAAAATGCATCAGATGAAAGTCTTCCTAAGGTTTGTTACCTTCTCTTTGCATTACTTATGGCATAATATTTGAAAAAGGAATGTCTCAGCCCTTTTGCAACTTATTTACTACCTTAGAATTTATCAATTTTTTTTCACCCTAGGTACAAATAGAGGTATGTCCAGATCTTCCCCAGGACATGCTTCCTGAGGATATGGTCACCTCTACGCCAGCTGTGGGTCGGACAAGAGGCCACAGTCAAGTGCACACCATCGAAGAAGGCAGTTTCTTTGGGGTCGGAAAGCACAAGGATGGATCCGATCTTGGTTTGTATTTTTCTTGTTTTTTCTTTTCTTTTCTCTTTTTTGTTTCATCATTCTTTTTTTTCTCCTTCTTTTGGTTTTATTTGTTTGTTTCTTTCTGTTTTTCAGAGTATTCTGTTTTAGCTTATGTGATAAAGATAGAGCTGTACTTTATAATCAGCTTTGTTTCGTTTACAGTGATCATCTACCAAATTCGTCGAGTGGAGTTAAATGGAGTGAATCACTACTGTGTATGGATTTTGCGAGATCCAGAAGAACCTGGAGAGGGTCTTAGATCCAACACAAACTTTACCTTAGCTTCAACTTTCAATGAAACAGCAGAATATTCTCTAGGCCATGTAAGTAGTCATTCTAAGAACTTGGGTAATTAAAACTTTTTTTTTTTTCCTAATCTATGTTTAACATACTGTGTTATGTCACATGGGTGCTGGAGTTGTTTCTGTCACCAATTTTGAACTTAATTTTATAGTGCTGACATATTTCCAAAAGCACATATTATTACTAGTGCATACAAATACCTTTTTCAGGCCATTAAAAGTGAGGCACAGAAGTCAGAAATTGACCTTGATGAAGACTCTGACTCGTCTTCTGATGATGAAGGTGCTGACCACAGTCAGACAAGCACAGACGGCAGCTCAGGGGCGGAATATTCGCTCAACCACTCTCGGCGAGGCAACCGGGAGTCATCGTCAGCTGTATGTTTCCAGGGTCTTCCTGAATTCTTTCCTTCTTTGAATTGTGTATATAAGAACAATAGATGGGATCTGTTATTGATATGTCATCCATGTGATTAGTATTTTCTTCACATATCAATATACTGTTTCTTTATTTCTTCTTTTCTTCTGTAGTTTTCTTCTTTTTGCTATTTCTTCTTCGTTTCCTGTTGGATCTTTGTCTTACACATCTTAAAATTTCCCTTTATGTTTAACAATTCATGAAGGAAGATACTTTATATGGAAAATTAAATCAACTTGTAATTTAACAAATTTTCCAAACAGTGTCCAGAGGAGGGTGAGGAGTTATTGCTTGCAGGAGATTACAGCAATCACTACTCAGTTCTGCGTCAGATAGGAAAGGGAGCTTTTGGCTGCGTCAAGATGAGTTACAGAAATTCCGATGGTCTGATGGTAAGAGATGTATTGAAATTTTTAGGCAAATTTGATAAGGGAAAAACATAGTAGACATTAATAGGTACTGATTTCACCAACTTCTTGAAGAATATTTTTGACTTCATGTTCGACAACTCTTCTGTGATATTTCTATTTGTTTTTAGATGAGAACAATACATCATAGTATATTCTATTGCTATTTTCCCTTTAACAATGGGGCTGTTTTGGCTCCACCTGGACAGAGGTATTTTAAAATGCACAGGCCTAACGCATTTTATAATTCCAGGTCGTCACCAAATTCATCAAGAAGAGTAAGGTGTACCAGGACAGCTGGGTGGATGACCTCCTCCTCCGAAAAAGGGTTCCTTTAGAAGTGTCATTGCTCATGACACTTGACCATCCGAACATTGTAAGTGTGTGTAGAATCATTTTTGATTCCTGATGTTAGGGAATAAGAGTATTGACCTTAGTATGCAAGTTGGTCTGTTTTAGTATTATTTGCATTTCTGGTATTTTTTGTAATATCCATAAAGAATGTTTGGTTTGATTTCTGTTTCTCAGATAGATGCTGAAAATGTAATATTAATATTTATCATTTTTATAACGTTCTCTATTTGAATATCATTTCTGTTGTTCCATCTTTTTTTCTTGTTACTTGTAATTTTACATTTTTCTTCGATCATAGCATACCTGGAAGTCTATTTAATGTGAATGTGCTTATTGTATGGTGCACACAACATATAATGGGTATTTATGCCAAGTGAATAGCGAATAATTTCGACCAGTTTGACACCCACAGAAAGGAAAGTATGCTACCTAACATCTTTTTATTTCATGGTACTAACTCATTCCATATTTGCTCCAGGTATCAGTGTTCGACATGTTTGAAAATGACGATTACTTCCAATTAGTTATGGAAAAATGGGGTGCTGGGATGGACCTGTTTGAGTTCATTGATCGTAACCCTCTCCTTGATGAGCCTCTCGCTGCTTATATGTTCAGACAGGTTAGTGCTTATTGAATTTAGTGTGAAGAAGTTGTAAGTCCTGTGCTTATAGGCTGTGTCATTAGTGAGTAAATTCTTCCAAACTTATCAGAAATTACAGAAAATAACACATTTTTTGTTCTTCCTCTCACTTCCTTTTTCGACAGATTGTCTCGGCATTAACGTACCTACACTCTCTCAACATCATTCACCGTGATGTGAAGGATGAAAACGTCATCTTGAACAACCGATTCCATGTGAAGTTGATAGACTTTGGTTCATCAGCTTTCACCAAACCTGGCAAAATGTTTTCCCAGTTTGCTGGAACTGTAGAGTACTGCAGTCCAGAGGTGCTCAAGGGAAACAAGTGAGTCACAAGGCTATATAAACAGTAGTGCTTTATATAGGAAATATAACAAGTAAACAAAGAAAAAATTGTTACAATGAGACTAAATGCATGTAACACTTCAAGTTATTGATATTATTGATATTATTATTGATTGCTTCTACAATAGCAGCTTGTACTATCAATTAGAAAAAACAAAATTAGTAAAAGTTGCATTTGTTGCTTTCCAGGTACAGTGGTTATGAATTAGAGGTCTGGTCACTGGGAGTGACCCTCTATACTCTCATGTATGGAGAGAACCCATTCTACGACGTAGATGAAACCATTAAGGCCGAGCTTACCTTCCCTGTTAGACATTCTCTTGGTAAGATATTAACCTCTTGCACATGAGGGTGCGTATACTGTGTCCTCACAGCACTCATGACTTATCCAAGGACGCGCATAATGCGTCATGGCCGAGTTGTGTCGGCATTAGTGTTTTTTTCTTCAGGATACTATATGAGGTCTTTCAGAATATAGGTCGTATATGATGTGATGGCTTCACTTGACTTTCATTGTTAATACATAGGAGAGTGATTCGCTTATACCAAGGGAGGTATGGATGTGCCCTACTAGCAATCATTTTATTATTTCTTTATGGAACATTATGTAAAAATGTAAAACTTATTATGATTAGTTTACCATACAATTTCAACTATTTGTTCTCTGAGTCACTGAGGTCTCTCACTAAGGGCACTCTTCTCACCCTCCTCCCAACCCATGTAAATAACTTCTCACATGCACAGGGGGAAGAGGTTGATTATGCATATATTTGATATATAGTACATGATGATTATGTTGAGGTTTTGGCTTAAAACTTGTTAGGATTTGGGCTTAAAAATTGTTATATTCAATAGAAACGTTTAAAATTTGGCGCACACCGACATCCGGGATTTAGCATTGGGGTGCATTTTCTACTCTTCGCAGTGAAGGGATTAAATTGTCCAAAAGATTTATATATATATATATATATATATATATATATATATATATATATATATATATATATATAGTATGTTGTCATTGATTCAGGCATTTTTTAAAATCTTTTCAAAATAGAATATATGTCTGCAGCGGGGAGTGTTATGCATGTAAAATTATTCATTTATGGCAAAAAAAAAAAAAATTATAATTGTACCTTACTCTGCCTTTACATTTTTTTTTGGTGTGTGTGTATGTGTTATATGATTATTTTCTAAGACAAAGTGAAAACTTATATCTATTCTCAGCATTATTTGAAAACCTCTCGGAACTCACCACAAACCAATTTTCATCCTTTGACAGAATTGACTGCCCTTCTCAACGGAATGTTGCAGAAAGATCCCAAATCTCGTATGACTTTAGAAGAAGTAGAGGCACACCAGTGGACACAGCTGGAGTGTGACATTGATGATTATGTGTTTGAGGAAATTATAAGATGCTGTAAGTATATATGTCTTGTTCTTTATATATCTATATCTATATATATATATATATATATATATATATATATATATATATATATATATATATATATATATATATATATATATATATATATATTTCTTTATGTGTGTTTCTGTTTGTTTTTATATTTTTTTTTAGGTCTTGAAATTTTTGTTTTATATAAATTTTCCTTCTGCTCAATGGCTCTTTATGACAAAAGCTTGTTTAACTCATTGTTATTGTTGACTGAACTTTATTTGCATTAAGGAAAAAGAGAGTTCCTGCGTGTGTTGGTATGGGTATGTATGTCTATGTATATAAAATCTTTTAGGAATAAATGCACATGTAAACTCATCATGTTCCCGACACACAGCTCAAGAGGAGGCCAACCCGAGGCAATACATCACAGAGTACAGCGAGAGTGATAGCTCAATATCCACAGCTTCAAATAGTTTTGTGTACGAGAATGCCATACAATCTACGCGGCGATCACTCTCGTTCACTCCTCAGGGGACCAAGAATGATAACGATCATATGTAAGTTGTAGAATTTACACAAAACTCCAATGTACTTCTTATATCAATACTTGTATGTAATATATCTTTAGGTTTACTGGTTGATGATGGTATAATTATAGAGCAGAAGTAAGTGTGTGTGTGTGTGTGTGTGTGTGTGCAAATTAGATAGTAAATTGTGCAATGTGAGCTGACAAGCAGCTATTCTCTTGGAGAAAACTTTTTGATCCTGAGGTTTGTATTTCAGGATCAGTGTTGCTGATGAGTTTCCTTTCATTTTCTTTTTTACCAATTGTAATCCAAATTCTTCACTAGACGCATGCAGCGGTCAGCTACATCTCTAAGCTCTTCGCGAATAGGGAATGAGATTGACGACGATGAATCTATATATGATCAGTCCGCGTCAGTCGGGGCATCTAGAACTTCCACATCACAGTCAATGTCTTCAGTCAGGTAAAGGAAGAGGGTGTTGGGTTTTAGACGAGTGTCAGGTCTTAGTATATTGACTGTTTATGTCCAAGAATGAAGGATAGGTGTAGCTGCATGTATAAAAAGAAGAAATAAAAAAAGGATGTGTTTATTGGATTTTAATTTTTCTTAGCATTTGTTTTCTGAATCGATCATCAATATATTTTGCCAATTATCAACATATTTAACCACTCGTCATCTCCCCGCAGAAGTACAATAACGGTCGATTCGTCCTCGTTCTCCTGTTGTTCTCCAGCCTCGGACTCGGGCGACAGCAGTGAGACTCAGCTCCAGTCATCACAGTCCTCTTCTTCAGGTATGGATCACAGACTTCTCACTGCTGCATTCTGTGACAGCATTTCACTCTCCCTCAAGTCTCTTTTATTTTTGAGAGGAAGATTGATATATAATTCCCTTTATTATTCTGAATGACGGGTGATTGGTTTTTCGTGGGTTCAAAGGCGTCAGAACAATATTTTCTCCTCATTTGTGTTTGGAGGAATTGGTTATTTATTCTCAGGAGAAATTCTAGTTTGATTGCATCACACTTTCATGTGGATTTAAAGGAGACTATATTTTGTATCAGTAATTTATATGTATTGTACTTTATTGCATTGCAAAATTTGCAGTTTTGTAAGAATAGCTTGAAAAATTTGTGCAACTTCATACTGACAATTTTTTCTTCCAAGAAATCAAACGAGACAGAACGAAAATAAATCAGTAATGTTTGTAGTGTTTTTTATTTATTTTTTATATTTTTTATTTTTCACAAAGACTTGTTAGTTTGTTTTGTCAAGTGAGAAATCCATTGAGATTCTGCTTAATTTTTTTCCTTCAGGGGGAAAAAACAACACCAGATCACCCTATTCAGTATGTTTCAAAGGAATTTATACTCACAGCCCTTGAGCCTGTCATGGCTGCAAGAGTTTGATATCTTTCAGTTCCCTCCCCATGATTTTTATTTTTTCTCTATCTTTATGATAGGCCTCCTGAGACAAGGTGTTGCTTGCTCATGTTTTCATGTACATATTTATATATATGTATATATATATACATATACATATAGATGCATAGTCCCTCACAGAAGAGGCAAGACATTTCACCCTCGATAAAAAGGCTGCATTTCACTCTCCCTCCCCCTTTCAAAATAGCTACTTGCTTTATATTTTATAAAACTGGTTTGTGCCCCCCAATATTTCTATTACTATAAGATGTACATTTTTCTATCTCTCATGATTTTATATAGCTTTTTATATTAGAATAAGATAGAATATATGACTTGTGCAAGTAGGAAAGCGCTCTGAATCTTTCAGAAAGTTTTAACAATAATGTTTTCCTTTTTTTTTTTATTAATAGAAGATAAAAGTAAAGTCATCATAAGTTCATTGCTTTCTTAAAGGTCTAGAGCATCTAAGAAACTTGGCTTCACAGTCCCACAGATCTACAAAGAAGGTTAAGTCCACCCCCCTCCCCCCCTCCCCTGCGTGGTGTGAAGAACTAAAATTTTTGTTTCCCCCCCTTCCCTCCCCAAGTTCTTGATTTGATTTTGCAATATCATTTTGTCTTTTTCTTTTTGCACTTACTCCTGCTTTGTATTTCTGTTATTGTTTTTTTTTTTTTTTTTTTATAGACCCCCTCCACTGAATTGTTTATTTTCTCATGTGTAGGAGGTCTGTAGCAGAGCTTCCTGGCTGGGTTAGAGAGGTATGTATTCTGAAGCATTACTCAAGTCTTCATTGTTTTTCTTTCGTTTTTCTTTGATGATTATCGTTATTTTTTTGTGTTCCACCCTTTCATTTCCGTAGGTTTTGACTGTGTGAGGAATGCCGTTGATGTGCTATAGTTGGATGTTGTTTGGTATACTGGTTTCAGTCTGTATCCTTGTCAGTTGACTTATTGATAGAGTATAATGTGTTTTAATTTCTTGTGAAGGTGAGTTGTATTTTCCCTTTAATGTATTCTCGTTTTCATATTGTGAATTTTTACTCTTCATGTAATGTCATACGATGTACAACAACTGCTCACACTTTCATACTGTATACACGTTCACCTTGCTTTGTGTCATTCCGTATTTTGTATGTATGTTAAGTTACTCTTCGATGTTTATGTGAAGTCTCTTGGTTGAGGTTACTGTAGGTCTGGTCAAAATTATTTATTTGAACAGATATTGTCTTGTTCTTGTCCTGTCATAAAAATTTGATTAATGTCTGTCTGTTAGGACTATATGAATGTACCCACTTCAGTCTCTCAGATGTAGATATAGAGATTATGGCAAATAGTTATAGAAAACATGTTGATGGATTAGGTTATTAAAAAGAATTGTAAGGTATTTTTTGTCACCCAAAATGTGTAGCTTTTACTCTTAGACCACAACTTCCTTTCTAAATATATGTTAATTAGTTGAATTGTATGTTGTGTGAGCATTTACCAAATGTAAGGGTAATTACATCTTGAAAAATGTGTGAATGTTGAGGACCAGGTGTGAATAATAAATTATGCAATTAAAGGGAATAGTATAGAGATTTTTTATGAATAATTGCAAAGGAGAAATGCTATTGAAAAGAAAGAGGAGGCTAGCTGTGGTCCAATTAAATGTAAGTTTTAAAATATATGCTGAAACAATAATCCACTGTAGATTGTCATTATTTATTCAAATATGACTAGTGATTGAAAGAGAATCCGTATAGACAGTATTTATAAATAGTGTGCATGTGTCATGAGCTGCCTCCCTGGTATAGTAATGCATTGATTTAGAATCAACAGGGGGGTAACTGTGAGTGATTACTGTACCAGAGGACAAATATTGTCATTTGTTTTGTCCTGTATTAAACCGTCGGTGATAATTGTAAAGAATAGGAGGTATGCCTGCTTAGGAGCCAAGTATAAACAAATATGTTTGTATGATGAAAAAGTATTATATTGCAAAGCTAATAAAAGATACCAGCCATGTGTTTAAAAGTATACGCATCTCTGTAACATAATTATTTCTCTCCAAGTTAATATCTGATTTGACCTCAATGCGAATATAAGAATTGATTGTTACAGATACAGTACTCCCAAGATAATTTTTTTGGTTTTCTTCTTGTATTATGTTTTCTTTTTTTTATCGTTTTTCTTCTCATCCCATCTCATATTTCATACAGTTTTGGCTTCCTCTTTCACAATTTTCCCTCTTATTTTTTATTAATTTTTTTTTTTTCTTTTTTTTCTTTTTACTCTTTCTGTATCTTCTGTTCTCAGTTCTTGTCTTCCTTCTTCTCTGTCTCTCTCACATGAAGTATTGTTCAAAAGAATAGTATTAGGCAAATACAGGATTACCATGGGATTAGTTTAGTACCATTGTAGTGTGGACAGGATCATAACCTAATGATAGTATTGTCAGCTACACATGAGTATACCCTTCATTTTGTCCTAACATTTATTTAGACACAAAATATTGTTATCCATTACAGATTTGTACATTTTGATGGTATTAATTTTAAATGTGGTTATACTCCATTAGTTACTATTGTTGAAGACTATACAAGACATTAATATATATTGAGAAGGGCTGGTTATTCTATATTTTGTGAGACCATGATAAAAAGATGTTCAAAATGTTCATGGGATACGGCAGTTTATGTCCAGTGAAAGCATTGTTTTTGTTTTCTGATATATGTGCATGTTTTTTTGTATGGTGTCCTTGTTAGTAAAGCAAAATTATCAATATTTTTGTTCAATCCAGATTTCTTTATTTGAGAATAAGTTGGGATTCACTTTGCTCAATGTAGGCTTTTGGTATTTTTATAATTAATTTCTGGCTCTGCTAGAAGTATAGACTATTTCATCATCTGACTGAACATTCAAAAGATTTTCTTTCTCATTTCTGGTCTATTATATGCTGAGACATTTAGTAATTTTATTGAATAAGGAAAAGTATTGTATTTTGTTAAGGAATGGAACATGTTTTATTTCCTTTGCTTTATTATAATCATTTGTTGGGCAAATGGATGCTTGTGTGTGTAGTTGGGTGCAAAAGCTTGCATGCATGTTTCTGTGTCCCAGGTTGGAAGCAAGGAGGGTATGTTCCACAGGATTATTTCAGTGGTGTTGGTTTAAGTCACTCTCATTATTTCTAGAATCTGACAGAATATCTCCTCTTCCAGTTACCTATTACGATAACGTGAGCAGCTGCACTCTCTCTGGCCGTAGTTCCGAGGGCAGCATCAATCTGGAGAAGACACTAGCTAGGTACTACAGGCTAAACAACCCCAAGGACGACAATGGCTCTGACTATGAAAACGTAAACAAAAATGGTGATTCGGAGTACGAGAATGTGAACGGGGACGATGATTCTGAGTATGAAAATGCCAAAGATTTTGATGACTCTGACAGTGAGAGCATCAGAGAGTTCTTCTATCCCAGCGTCCCCCTGGGGCGTAAAAATAGCGAGTTGGAAAATCAGCCACACAGCATCCACCCCCTACCCGAGAACAATAGAATGGGCAGTTTCAGGCCACACAATCTAGCCCTCCCAGAACTCCAGTCATCGTGCTACACGGCAGATTGCGAGTGCTCGGACTCTGAATCTAGCATCTCGCAGTGGCAGGATGATGACGATGACGAAGACTTTAGGTACATGAATTCTGACCTGCCCGATTGCGACAACCCGTTCTGGCACGAGGGGAACTACACCTCGCCCGAGAGTGACGACCCCTTTTGGGACGGCAACACCAATGCTTGTGCATCAGATAGGGAGCTTCATCGGCGCGGTAGAGAGTCAGATAGTCCATAATTCTGGAGCAGGATTGTTCATAAAGGGAAGGAGGGGGAGAAAAGAAGAAGAAGAAAATAATAATTCCCTCAGGTATCTGATATCTCTGTGAATCGTGACATGGTATCATCTTCCTCCATTTTTGTTTGTGTTTTTGTTTTAGAGGGGCAACTTGTGAGGAGTCAATGCTAGATTTTACAAATTTATAAAGAAAAGTGAACAGCTGAATATGTCCTTGGTAAAAAAAAATAAAGTCTAGTACTTTGTATTTTGAATACATTTTGATCACTGCATGCCATATAACTGCAACAGTCATTTAGGGGTGGTCACTTGACGAAAAAGAGAAAAGAAATCCTATTACTTTTATGTAGCCTGTAAGCCTATCATATATCCATTAGCTATATTAACTATATTTGTGCAAAAATTAGCCTAGAAAACAGTTACTATTGTTGCATATAGATTTGTTAATGTTCTTTTTAATAATTTCTTTGGTTTATCAAATGATTATGCAATGTAATATAGTCTTGGACTGATGAAAACGTTTCTTTACTTAAGAGAACGCTTATTAATATAAGCAGGTGATTATATTGCCTGGGAATATCAAATAGGGTTGATATATTTATTCCACTGCCAATATTATTTTCTTTTTTATAGGACATATTCATCAATTTTTTTTTACTTTTTCCTTTATTTTTGTCAATATGAGTTCCCATTTTCAAGACAAGGTGTACAGTACAAGATGCTTTCTTCTTTGTTCTGTCATCAACTGTTGTTCATGTGTGTTCGGCTTCATTTTCCTGATTGTTTTATGATTTTTGAAAATTTATTTATTATTTTTTTTTTTTATATCCTTTTCTTTTCAAAGTCGAGATAACATGAAACATGCAGCGACTCTAGCTTACTTTATGTGTATTTGTTTGTTTTTACTGTATCTTTTGTCACAAACACCAAGATTTATTACGAAAGGAAACGTAGCATTCCAAGCCAGGGCTTTCGTGGTGGCTCAACCGCTGTCAAAAGGATCATCAGGAAGCTTATCTTCGATTATGCACCATTTTAGGATAAGATGTCGGAGAGGGACTGAAAACAAAACTAGTTCAGGGACTAATATACATACATAATTCAATTATTGTTTCACCTTGCTCAGAGCAGGAACAGTCCTTGTGTATTTTTTGGACGGTCAAAGTCACCATATTTGTGAAAGGAAGTCGATGCTTTATGTATAACGAAAACCAAAACGAAAAAAAAAAAAATGTAAATAAATGAAGCATGAATAATATAATGCACAAAGCTAAGAATCAGAAATTATGGAAGGTGGAATGATAATGGCATTATATTTTGTAAGTTTAGCACTTTACCAATGATAGGTTTAAGTTTAAAGGATACTCAGTGCTCTGAAATTTTCAAGTGGAGTGTACAAGTATATTTTCAAGAGACAAGATTGTAATATATTTTGTTTATTGTAGGAAACACATACCAGTGACATTCGCATGACACGCAGGAGGTAATAACATAGGTGGAGATCATGTTTTTCATTTCTTATGATACCATGTGCTATAATCATAGGAATTTCTACATTTTATATTGTTTTAAAAAAAGGTCTTCATTTTCAAAGTTGATGTACTTTTAGGTGGTACTACATTACTGAATACCTATGGAACAAGATAAAGTTTATTGTGATATTATCATTGTAACACCAAACGGTTCTTGGGATTAGTAGAGAACCTTCTATGGAAGACCATGCACAGGAATTCAGTGGAAGAAAGCTCTTTGCCTCAAATTTTGCATATGTGCTGTAAAAATTGTTACATTTACAAAATACTTGCAGTGACATTGTGTAGATATCTCATAAAGGTTTATTTTTTACTTTACCCTATGTGTTTAATAGACCATAAGTTAAAATAGGCTGCATATGCTTTGAGTAACATAAATGTAAGATCAGAAGACTGGCACTCGTCACTACTGCTGCCATAAGATCTTTACATAAGAACTGTTTTGGCTATGGTATGATTGTTCCATAATCACGGAATCATTCACTGTCCATTATTTTTGTCTTGTAAATAAATTCAGTTGATTTATTTTTCCTAGCCTGATTCTTTTCTTTTCTTTTTTGTTTAGCAAAACAACAACAACAACAAAGGCTTTACTCTCTCTTATAAGTATGGCTCTGTAAATATATAACCATCCTGTCATCTTTTTTCCAATAGTAATTGAGCTGGAATGAATGAGCAAAGATAGAGTAAGTATCATATCAAATCTCAAGCATTCAGTGTCTTCATTGTATACAAATAACAGCATAAGCAAATTATTGAAAGTCCAAAGGAGAAAAAAATAAGATGGGTCTTCTGGCATTTGCATACTTGAGACAGGGATAAGTATTGCCAGAAAGAACATTTCAAACATGTACATTCATACTTCAGATAACACCTGTCTGTCTAACTGTCTAACTGTAGCACCATATAGAGTCCTTTCAAAATGATAACTTCCATAGAGGAGTAGACATTCCAAAGTATATAGGGTCAGCAAAGATGCAGTGCCTATAATACTCTTGTTTCAACTTTGTTAGTAAGTTTTAAGTATTTTAGGGTAATAGTTTGATCTCCGATTCCATGATATATCTTGCCAATAAAGTTTTCTCGTCCTAAGGATTAATTTAATTTATATATTTTTGTCTTCGGTTTGATACATTGTGACACCGTGATATTTAAAGGTATACCTGCCTTTGTACTTAAAATAAGGGCACATATTCCTCAATAACTGAACTCTTCTAAATAGGAGCTGTGATAGAGAAACAATTGAATGTTAGTGTCTATGTGGGATGCTGATCTTGAACATCCTTTAAGCAGATGTGTTGTTTCTCTTTATTTTCTCGTTAACAGTTCATGAAAGAAATTATTCAGATGTCCTTTAAAAAATATTAACATGATACACAGTGAGTAATACCCTTTACCCAGAAGTCAATAAAACCTTTTAATTACCTGAGAACCAATAGTAGAAATGTATATTTAATGAATGTGCACGCCCACAGTACCGTTAGTGGGCGAGTGCATGTCACAAGGTTGATATTTTTTAAAGGCATTGTTTTCAAATTGGCTTTTCATTCATCTGATTTCAAGACATCCTATATTGATTGTACGAGGAAAATTATGATTTTATGGCCACATTGTAACTACTGAATAGATAGTGAAACGAAGATTTGCATAAGAAATGAGTTGCTTTTTTTAACCAGTCTAAAAACGGAAGGTTTTATGTGTATCCAGAGTCACTTTGCTGACCATTCACCTTGTAAACATTTCCTGTTTCATTGAAATGTCTTATTTTTGTCGATCCGTTTATTCTAGGCACTGAAATTATAAAGAAAAACTACCTATGTCACATTCAATCATAGATGGTGTAACTAAAATAGTTGATATTACCAAGTGTAACACAATTCACAGTGGGTGCCATCTGTGACCTCAAGATTGTGATGGAGTGAAGGTTCTTAGCTTCAACAAGGCCTTAGTGTGAATCTCTTTTCTGAACTCTGAGAAAAGGTCTTTCCAAGTTATTAACCTCAGCCAATCATATGTACTTAAAAGTCTGTTGGTCAAATAAAATGAACTTAAATAAAGAAATGTCTTTTTTTTCTAGATAGAATTCCTAGGTTCGGATATTCAGTGCTGTTTGGTCGAACTGCGAGCAATGAA
>BOPN01000136.1:575967-578467 GCA_017312705.2 Penaeus japonicus
CTTTTTCTCTCTTTTCCTCGTTTATACTTCTTTCACTTTAACATTCACGCATGTATGTATGTGTACGTGAGTATGGATGTATTTGTGTACTGTATGTATTTGTGTGTAGGTATGTCTTTTGGGCGTGTGCCTCTTGGTAATTACGTGTGTTTGTTTATGTATGATTATGTAAGGTTGATGTGATGATAATGGCTGATGGTAATAGGGATAATGATGATAAATGATAGCATCGACCATATTTTTTATTGTTATAATAATGACGAGGATAATCATGTTGATGATTATGATAACAGTAATAATGATGACAATGATAATAAGAATGATGGTTATGGTGATGATGATGATGATGACGATGATGGTAATGATAATGATGATAGTAATAATAGTGGTAATGATAATGATAATAATGATAATGATAACGCTAAAGATAATAATTATAATAATGATGCTAATAATTGTTATTACAGTAACAGTAATGATAACAATAATATTAGTAATGATGATAATAATGACGATAACAACAATGAAAACAATCATGATGATAATCATCATAATAACAATGATACTAATGATGATAATAATAACAAAAACAAAAATAAGATTAACAATAAAAAAACAAACTAATTTTATCCACAGGATAATAATAAAACTTTGAATCTTGGTTTGTGCTGTACACTGTACCCTGTGATACAGTGTTTCCTTCGCGTAAATCTTACTAATGGACGAAAGGGAAGAGGGATAATGGACGAGTGAGAGAAACAGAGACATGGGAATGAAATGCAAGAACAAGATAAAGTTGAAGGAGAGAAATAGAAAGAAGGATGAAAGGTAAATGGCACAGGAAGGAAGGAGGAAAGATAGGAGAGGGAGAGGGAATGGGGTAAGGAGGGAGAAAGCGAGGGAGGGAGAGAGAGAAGAGAAAGAAAGCGGGAGAGAGAGAAAGAGAGAGGTGGATGGCTACTGACAAACCAAAAACTAGACAAACATACAGATAGAGACAGACAAACAGACAGACAAAGATATAAAGAGAGGCAGAGACACAGAAAAGGAACAAACGGCAAAGATATATATCTGAAGGTGTCTCTTCCTTTTTATAACCTTAAAGAATTCCCTTTTTATAGCCTCTGTCGCGAGCGATATTCTTTAAAAGACTGTCAGAATATCTACCGGATTAGCAGACATTAGCGTCTCCAGGCAGCCAACATTATAATCATAATACAAACGCAATAATTCAAGACAAAATGAAAATCTTTATATATTTCCCTCGTGGAGGTCGCCTCAATTTTCCCGTCGCTATATTTCTGGCCGTTTGCTAAAGTGCATTAAATGTTAAATGGAGTAAAATAGCGAGTTAATTGGACAGGTGCACTTTAACAGCAGGCTGGTTGCGTCGAGCAGGTGAGCGGAAAAGAAACGGAAAATGTCAACTATGCAGTTAAAACGAGCTCTCTTTTTGTGTGTGTGTGAAGATGTTACTTGATATATAAGATGACATGAGAGCGTGAGGGGTTTTAACTAGAGGGATTGTGTGTTTTTTATCGCGTTACTTTTCATTGTTTTATAATTATCTTTTAAAACTGGATATCCATAGACGAGTGGGAACGTTTTGCTTTCCCTATTTTTAGACATTTTTTATCCCTATTTTTACAGACGAGGTGTGTAATCATATGAAATATTGCAGGCGCATATATTTCATTCTAGAGTATGGACATGTATCTTCCCCGTTATAAATATAGATTTTCATATGTTGGAAGGAAACCCTATGTATCATTTCTATATATTAACTAAACTGGCGTTATATATCAGGGTCGCATATCATGTAAATTGACCTATGCCGTGTCTGTAGCGAGCCCCCAATTTGGTTCTATAAATAACACTAGCATAACTGAATTACGTGCTTCGCTTCAGCCTTAGGGCAATGCCACGTTTCTCGTCAAAGTAAAAAAAAAAGACTGATTGAAACTCAACCTTCCGCCGTTGCGACGACAGTGTACAACAAATTGAAGACAAACAACCTAAGCACTTTTTGGTCCAGACAAAAAGAAAACAATAAATCTCTATCGTATATCACCTTTCCCCCCTTCATTTCTGCAGGATATGAAGACGGAGGAGAAATATAATCATTATTACCACGGCCCTTTCATAAAGTAATATTGCAATCTACTATAATCACGGTTACGCAACACGGAACAAAGCCATCGTATAAAAGACCTCATTCAAATTTCATACCAATCATCTCGGGTTCAAATTTTTCCTTGTCTTCCGCGGTGTTAGAACATGTACGCCGTTATGTTCCCACTCCAGCACGCCACCTTCAAGTATTTCGGTATTCAAGGCGCTCACAGACGCTCTTTTGTCTAACCCAGTCAAGGAAATGTGTCTTTGCGGGATATCTTTGGCCTCTGTGACATTGCCATGGATGTGTGTGCCTGTATCACCATGTGGGTCTTATCGCTATGGGACCTTTTCTTTCGTCAGAGAAGGTTTGGGGTCGGTGTGT
>BOPN01000136.1:593467-595967 GCA_017312705.2 Penaeus japonicus
ACTTGTGTATCTATTTATAATACAACTATCTATGAGAGATTCAAGAAATCGAATATTGCGGTAGCTAACAATAAAGTTCCCATAGCGTATTAAACGTCCCATTGTGTCCGTCCTTTCCCATGAGGTTTAGCCGACGCGTGTGATGGTATTGAGGAGGAGGTCTGTACCCCTCATAACACAGCTGCCCTCATACCACCCTCAAGGTCCCCCTTCCCCCCCCCCCCCACACCCCCACGACGCAGCAAGAACTTCGTTAGTACAAACTTCGATGAGGGTATGATTCTGGTATGTTCTTGGGGTGTTGGGGAAAGGCTGTGTATTTCGAGTGGGTTGAGAGGAAGTGTGGGTTTTCAGTGGCTTTGTCGAGCTTGTTGTGTCTATCCGGTTCTCCCGTATCTCTATGGATGTCGGCATAGCGAGGGAAAAAAACCCGGCTATCTTGCACGCTCGTACATTCCTGCAATCAATACGTTCCCCACGACGTAAATGTTATAACGGATACGTCGTGTACGGTGCATTCTGACCAGCGTCCGGCGGAAGTGCTCGCGATCTTCCTCTTTTCAACAGATGTTTAGGGAAGCCGGCGGAAATTTTGTTTCTAGGTCGGCACTTGTATCATGACCACGTGCTTTATTTTTCAAACTTCGCGCCACTATGCGGAGGGCCGTCCGTGCTAGGATGCGGCGGGTTTATATTTCGCGTTTTCCCTTCTCTCGCCGCCTTGCCGTCTCTTCGGCATCGCGGGAGATGGGAGGCGGTATCGGGATGTTATCGGCATAGATATCGACCCATACTGCCCCCTCGTTTGCACAGAAAGAGATAAAGGAAGAGAGACACTTGTTGATCTCGAGTGGCGGGCTGCGAGTGGACGCTTTGAATGAATCTCCCGTCCCTCGGCGAGTGCGCGAGTGAGCGCCGCTGATTGGTCCGCGTCGCTCCTCGCCGCGCCCGCCCGCCAATGAGAACCCGAGTTTCAAACAGGTGACTCCCGTTTGAAACGTCGAGGCTCGAAGGCAGAGCACGAGTTAGTGTGTATCGTGACAGCATAGTGAAAGGAGTGATTGTATCGACTGTATTATTGGTGTCGCTCGAGTGAAGAGTTAACGCGAAGTGATTCGACATGGCTACCAGTTCCACAGATGCGTTTAACACCCAGTTGGGTAACAACATACCACTCTACAGTAATAATTATTCGATGGTGTCAGTGACCACCGGGCCTAACTTCTGGCCCACGGAGGCCGCGTCGAGTTCGACGTCTCCTGCTTCGGAAAACAATTGGGATGTCGACGAGGAGGAGGCGATCAAGAGGAGAATCTACGAGTTAAAAAGGCAGTTTCACAATGGGAGATATCTCATCATCAGACACCTCCCTCGCGACGCTACAGAAGAGGTAAGTAACGATGCTCTTCTAGTGTTTTAGTTCAAAGCGGAATTATTTCTTCACGTGAACGTTTAGCGACCGAATGGGAGTGTGGGAGTTCATATTTATTTTGTTCACTCACCCTCGGTCCTTGGGATTTCGTTTTACTACGTGGGCTAAGCTGTGCTGTGTTGTATATGTCGTTGACTTCGAGTTGCAACGGGGGGCTTCGGGAGAACTTTATTTAGTCTGAACGCTTGGGGAGTGACAAAGAACGCAGTCTAACTAACACGCCGCACTATGACAAGACTAAAAATGACGGGAAACAAAACACGTAAGGATTTTTATTTTATTAGAAAACACCACCAAAGACAAGGAAGGATACGAATAGCAAATACTACCTCAACATAACAAAACAAAAAAAGGTGTTACGGAGCGCGGCTTCCCGTCCCTCAACGACACACGCCAGTCTGTAAAACCGTGTAGTCTTGCAAAGCATGACACTACTACAGACCTGTAAGTAATGCAGTATTGACCCGTGGTAGGATAAAGGGGGGGAAGGGGGAGAGGAGGGGGAAGGGAAGAAGGGGGGAGGGATGGTGAGTAAGTGCGTTATTTTGATAGTGTTTTCTTTCATAAATTTTCCCGAAATGTCTGGCGGACTTGATATAGCCAGCCAGGCACGTTTGGGGCTTTCGAAGTATTTCTTATTTCTCTTTGAAAGATGAAGGGTGAAGGGGGGAGGGACACTATTACCGCGAGATTTATTAATGGTTTTTATTCCTCTTTGACTATTACCCTTGATGTTTGGGTGAATACTCTCTTCAACTCAATGCCAATACGCGAGTATCTGTCTGTCTGTGTCTGTGTGTGTATTCCTATCTCCCCCCCCCCAACCTCACCTTCCAGCGTACACACACGCACACATGAAGGTGACGGCGCCTGTCTGCGTTGAACAAATATCAGATAATTGTGTGGCACGGAAGCGCAGGCATATCTCCGACCTGTCTCACCTATAGAAGGTGTTTAAAGCCGTAATGCTGAGGTCTTTTGTTTTATTTGATTTGATTTAAAGTCCAACCACGCCCGGCAGTGGGGAAAGAAAGAAGAGGGGAGGGTACTAGCATCTGTGTGTGTGTG
>BOPN01000136.1:600967-605967 GCA_017312705.2 Penaeus japonicus
TCTCTCTCTCTCTCGGTGTTCTCTCTCTCTCTTTCTCTCTCTCTTTTTCTTTCTCACGCTATCTCTCTTTCTCTATTCTCTCTCTCTCTCTCTCTCTCTCTCTCTCTCTCTCTCTCTCTCTCTCTCTCTCTCTCTCTCTCTCTCTCTCTCTCTCTCTCTCTCTCTCTTTTCCTCCCTGCCTCCTTCCCTCTCTTCGTTTTTCTTCTCTTTGTGTTTGTCTCTGTTTTCACTTTCGTTCCTCCTCTCCTCTTTTCTTTTCATTTTGTCGAGTGTATTTTTCTTTTCTTTCTTCTCTCCTCCCCTCTTCTGATTTTTCTTTCTTTTGATTCTGCGTATTCCCCCCACCCCCACCCCTCTCTCTCTCTCTCTTTCTCTCTCTCCACCTCTCTATCCCTCTCCCCATCTCTCTGTCCCTCCCTCCCCGCTTCACTATCGTTTGTATTCTGTTAAAAAAATCGGTTCTGATAAGTTGTATTCCCTGTCAGCAGTGTAAATATGTCAAGTATTCCCTTGAAATTGCATGTTTCTCTGAGACATTTCTCCCTATTTTTTTCCTCAGGTGATGCACAATGTGTGTGTGTGTGTGTGTGTGTGTGTGTGTGTGTGTGTGTGTGTGTGTGTGTGTGTGTGTGTGTGTGTGTGTGAGAGAGAGAGAGAAAGAGAGAGAGGGAGAGAGAGAGAGAATGTGAGTGTGTGTGTGTGTGTGTGTGGAAGGAATTTTAGATGTGTTTTTTTCTCTCTCTCCATCTATCTCACCCACTATCGCTCTTCTCTCCTTCTGTTACGTAATAGGTAGGCCTGGCTGGCTCCCTCGGATTGGCGAATCCGATCAACACCTACGGGGGAGAGGGTGTGTATGTGTGGTTGTTGGGGGGGGGGGGTCCTCCAAGATTGTCACGTGGGGGGAAATTAATGGGATATCCCCCTTTCTTTTTTTTTCTTTCTTTTTTTTGCGTGTGCGCTGAGTGTTCAAACGGGGTCGAGACAATAGAAAAATGGAAGGCGGAGGTTCCTGGAATTTGAGCGGGAAGGGGGTGTGGGGTGGGTGGGTGGATATGGAGGTGAAGGGGGAGGGAGGGAGGGAAAGAGGGTGTTGGGGCAGCTGCAGCGACCATCAATCTGGAGGGCACCAAAGGGATTGTACTTCTGGGGGAGTTCGAGTGCCGGTCGGTGGTGTCGCTGCCCTGCTGCCGGCGGAGGACGACGTCGCGACTCGATGACCGGGCCGGAGAGACAAGACAAATAGAAGAAAGTGAAAATTGATAAACAAATAGATTCTCAGAAGAAGAAAGAAAAAAAAAAACAGGAAAAACACACACACACGTTCACCAAAGCACGAACTGTCTGACAAACGTGACCGAGACAGACAGACAGACAGACAGACAAACAGACAGAAGGCTAAGTAGACAGGCGATCGACGAGGTGACGCACAACGCCCACCCAGTAAGCGCGGGTGGCATTTCCGCAAGCGCTCGGAGGCATCGGCGAGAAAATGAGACCGTTCAAAAATAAGCAAGAAAATCAAGGGAAATCTTTCTCATCTGACGAAAGGCAATCATTAGCCTGGAATTAATATGCTGATTGCAAAGCCAGAGGTCAGGAAAGGATCAAAGGAGGTTGCAGATTGATTTTATAGACTGACTTTCTTGCCTTGGACGCCTCTGAGAGATGGAGACGTGGGGGGAGGGGGGAGAGAGAGAGAGAGAGAGAGAGAGAGAGAGAGAGAGAGAGAGAGAGAAAGGGTTGAGGTGAGAAGTTGAGGTGAGAAAAACACCTTCCTCAATATATTTATCATGGCTGAACCGCCTCCGTTTCCTAAGCTAGGTGTCGAACTGACGAATTAAGGGAGGTGGAAAGGAAAGGGTTAGGTGCAGAGGGTAAAGGAGGTGGAGGTGGAGGTGGTGGTGGTGGTGGTGGTGGTGGTGGTGGTGGTGGAGGAGGAGTAGGTAGAGGAGGAGGAGGTAGAGGAGGAGGAGGAAGAAGAGTAGGAGGAGGAAGAAGAGGAGGCAAGGGGTGTCTAACTTGTTTACCCTTTAAGAGGCGTCGTGGCGCTTGTACGGCTCTAATTGAATTCGGGTTATTGGATAGATATCTGTTATGAAATTTACGGCGGCAGAAACTTGGTGGAGTGTAGCAAATATGATTTTGATAGCGGGAGCGCAGCGCGGCCTCCCCGGTTCTAGGGCTCCGCTTTTAATTGGATTCGGCGATAAGGGCTGGACGGCGACGCGACCCTCTCTCTCTTTTTTTCCCCCCTCTTTCTCTCGCTCTGTTTGTCCCCTCGCTTTTAATTAACTCGTTGGATAAATAAGTCCGTTGTGTATGTTTCTGTATATATATATATATATATATATATATATATATATATATATATATATATATATATATATAATTAATAATAATAATACATTTTATATGTATACATGTATATTATATATATATATATATATATATATATATATATATATATATATATATATATATATACATATATATATATTTATATATATATAATGTATGTAGATGGATAGATAGATAATATATAGATATAGATAAATGAATAGATATACATATACATAAATACATACATGTACATATACGTACATATATATATATATATATATATATATATATATATATATATATATATATATATATATATATATATCTTTATATATGTATATCTATAAACCAGTATATATCGCACAGTACGGGATGCATCGCTGCGTGTATAAGGATGTTATAGGTATCTATTGCTTAATTCCGCAGGTGTATTTGCATGTGCGAAATGCATTACACACAGTTCTTGAGATTATTCAGATTAACTGTAGATTACATTCAATGAGAACAGCTTCTGACTGTATTAAATAACTGTAGATTACATTCACTGAGCACAGCTTCTGTCTGTATTAAATGTTTGCTTTATATAAAAACGCGTCATTTATGTGAAACAGTTGACACTTTTTTTATTTTTATTTTTATTTTTTTTATTTTTTACAATTTCGGGTCGAAAGTTGAGATGAGTTCTATATAAAACGCATCTTCGGATATACAGTCGCGTTGACTCGAAGGAAAAAATAATTTTAAGTCGATAGGATGTTATGAGGCAGTTGCAAGGGCAAGATTTTCTTATTCTTTCTCGTACTCTTTTTCTGTGCCTTTCCTTTTGTTCTTCTTCTCTTTTTGTGTTTTTATTTATTTTTTATTCTTCTCTTTTTTTTTTCTCTCTCTCTCTCTCTTTCTTTCTCTCTCTCTCTCTCTCTCTCTCTCTCTCTCTCTCTCTCTCTCTCTCTCTCTCTCTCTCTCTCTCTCTCTCTCTCTCTCTCTCTCTCTCTGTCTTTCCTCCTTCCCTTTATCATTTTCTACCTCTCTTCCTCCATTCAGAATATCAGCATTACACATGTATTATTTATTTCTCACCGTTGACTTATTTTCCACTCATACAACCCACACACTTAATAACATGCATTTATATCATGCAGTTACCATGCACATAACTTCGCCTTCTTGCAGGGACATGAACTCATATATTTTCCTCTAGTCTCCTTGTAATTTTCTTTAATCAAGTGCCTATTTTGCCTCGTGGCGGCGCATACATTCTATCTCTCTCTCTTTATTTCTCTCTTCCTTTCTTCCTCTCTCTCTCTCTCTCTCTCTCTCTCTCTCTCTCTCTCTCTCTCTCTCTCTCTCTCTCTCTCTCTCTCTCTCTCTCTCTCTCTCTCTCTCTCTCTCTCTCTCTTCCTTTCTTCCTCCCTCCCTCTCTCTTCCTTCCTCTCTCTCTCTCTCTTCCTTTTTTCCTCCCTCTGTCTTCCTTTCTTCCTCCCTCTCTCTCTCTTCCTTTCTTCCTCCCTCTCTCTCTTCCTTTTTTCCTCCCTCTCTCTCTTTTCCTTTTTTCCTCTCTCTCTCTCTCTTCCTTCCCTTCACTCTCTTCCTTTCTCCCTCCCTCTCTCTCTTCCTCTCTCTCTCTCTCTCTCTCTCTCTCTCTCTCTCTCTCTCTCTCTCTCTCTCTCTCTCTCTCTCTCTCTCTCTCTCTCTCTCTCTCTCTCGCTCTCGCTCATAATAAACTTTTCAAAATCTCTCCCTCTCTCTCTCCTTCCCACCTTCCTCCTTTCCCTCCTTCCTTCCCTCCTTCTTTCTTCGTCCTCCTTCCTCTTTTGGGAAATAGTTATTGTGTTTGTCTTTTCCTTGTTCGGCCTATGTCCTTTATATTTCTTATCCTTCTTATTTGTCTTTTTTCCGTTTTCTTCTTCCTCTTCCTCGCCATCTCATCTTCCTTTTTTTCGTTCTCTTTTTTTTACATTCATTTTCTTTAGTTGACTGCCTCGCGTCCTCGATATTTTCCCTGGTTCTCCTCCGCTGTCTCTTTGACATTCATTTTTTTCTTTTTCTTTTTCTTTGTCTTTTTCTTTTTCGTCTTCTTGCGCCTATCGTCTTTCCTCGCTGTCTTTCAGTTTAGATATTTTCTCTGATTTCTTTCTTTGTCTCTCTCTCTCCCTCTCTCTCTCTCTCTCTCTCTCTCTCTCTCTCTCTCTCTCTCTCTCTCTCTCTCTCTCTCTCTCTCTCTCTCTCTCTCTCTCTCTCTCTCTCTCTTTCTCTCTCTGTCGCACACACACACACACACACACACACACACACACACACACACACACACACACACACACACACACACACACACACACACACACACACACACACACACACACACGCACACACACACACACACAATCTCGAAACTAACAAGGAAAAGTACAATCACTGAACTCGAAAAGAATAAGGACACGAGCCAATAAAGAAGAGATGAGAGACGAAGGGAGAGAGTAAGAGAGTAAGAACAAGAGTGGGTTACCGCGTGATCAGGACAGGAGTAGTTCCCTCTTTAAGCTCCCCTCTCCATTCCCACTCCCCACTCCCTTCAGATTCCCTCCCTTCCTCACTCCCTCCATTCCATTCCATTCTTATTCTATTCTCTCATCTCTTTCTTCCAATTACTCTCTCTTTCC
>BOPN01000136.1:610967-613467 GCA_017312705.2 Penaeus japonicus
TCAGATCTTAGCTACAAACTACATCACGCTGTTTTGGAATTTGTATAACGTATATATATATATATATATATATATATATATATATATATATACACACACACACACACACACACACACACACACACACACACACACACACACATACATACATACATACATACATACATACATACATACACATACACACACATACACACACACACGCACGCACACACACACACACACACACACACATACACACACACACACACACACACACACACACACACACACACACACACACACACACACACACACACACACACACACACACACACATACACACACACACATACATACACACACACACACATATATATATATATATATATATATATATATATATATATATATATATATATATATATATATATATATATAATGTATATTTTTTTCCAAATTATGTTAGGCGTCGAATAGCCAATCACTCCCAACTTGTTCTAAAATCCGCCGGACTTCCTGAAATTCGTTATCAGTTCAAGCTCGTTTGTTATCAAAGCAGGTGCGTTATCCGAAAGCAGCAGTGAGGCGGACCTCTTGTTGCAGAGCGGGTCGACTCTCCGTGCAACCGGCGGCGGGGTCGAGTCGAGTCAGCATTTGTTGATTCGCCGTAAAAATCGTTGCGAATCCGAACTTGCCAGTGATAAGTTGCAAGCGCTGTGCCAGAAACTTTGTACAGCTAATTAACGTCTGAGAGAATTGCGACCGTTCCGCTGCCCTCTCGTCTTCGTTTCTTCTTCTTCCTCTTCCTCCTTCTCTTCTTCTTCTTCTGCTTCTTCTGCTTCTTCTGCTTCTTCTTCTTCTGCCTCTGCTTTTGTTTTTCTCTTTTTTTTCTTTTCTGCTCTCTATCTCCTCCTTCATCTTGTCATTGTTGTTGTTCCTTTTTCATCCACCATATTGCTTACTGATCAAGATCGCGAGTCCTCTCTTAATTAATGTTATCTTCATATGTTTCTTTTTTTCATTTTCAGGTATATCTATTTTTTTTTCAACCCTTAATTGCCGTCACTCGTGTAATTGCCTCATTAGCGACATTAAAGGGTCTTTACACCTCCGTCAGCCGATCTTCCAGGGCGTGAAAGAGTGATTCTAGAGGTGGAGGTGGAAGTGGAAGTGGAGGGGGTGGGGGTGGGGGTGGGGGTGGAAGTGGAGGTGGGGATGGGGGTGGAAGTGGAGGTGGTGGGGCTGGGGGTGGGGGTGGAAGTGGAGGTGGTGGGGCTGAGGGTGGGGGTGGAGGTGGGGGTGATGGTGGAGGTGGAAGTAGGTGTGGTGGTGGGGATGATAATGGAGATAAAGGAGGGGGTTGATGTAGAGGAAGAGGAGGAGGAGGAAGGAAAGGAAGAAAGTGAAAAAGAAAGGAGGAGAAGAAGATAAAGAGGTAGGGATAGTGAAGGGGGGGGGGTTGATTGAATTGGGCGGTGAACGCATGCAAGAGGAGTGTCGAGAAGGCCAAGCATGTAGGAGTTTTGGTGGTTGTGGAGCAGCTGTGTGTGTGTGTGTGTGAGAGAGAGAGAGAGAGAGAGAGAGAGAGAGAGAGAGAGAGAGAGAGAGAGAGAGAGAGAGAGAGAGAGAGAGCATAATGCGCATAGCATTATACTTCGAACGATATTTAAGAAAAATATATAAATTCCTCATAAGATTGAGACACGTGGTGATCACTTTACTTCGAAAATATCTCTGCATATTTTAACACACGCAAATAAGAAAACAAAAACTATTTTGAGATGATGAAAGGAGGATGTAAACAAAAAAGGGACGAGGAAAGATACCACGCGCTGCCGTGTGAAAGTACCGCGACAAACAATACACCTTTTCCCAAGGTCGCCGCCCATGACGTCACGCCGCTTGTATCGTCGTTGAAAGTGACTTTGGAGATATGGCGGTTTTTTTTTTTTTTTTTTTTTTTTTTTGCGTGTGCGTGTGTGCATGTGCGTGTGTGCATGTAGGGATGTGTACGCGTATCTCGAACCAGGGACGATGTGCGTTTAGTTCGGATAATTTTTTTTTTTTTTTTTTTTTTTTTTTTTCCGTGTGCGTGCGTGCATGTGCGTGTGTATGTAGGGATGTGCACGCGTATCCCGAACCAGGGACGATGTGCGTTTAGTTCGGATAGAAATAGGATAGAAGATAGATTTGCGATAAAAGGGTAGACGAGTGAAAGCGGTTTGGCCTTGCGAAGGTTCGTGCGTTCGTTCATGCGTTCGTAGGAAACCGTAGAGTGCCGGGGCCGCGTAATTAATACCGAGTAAATAATCCTGGTAATTAATCTGCCCAAGACAAGGGTGTGAAAGGGTTAATGGTGAAGTGGCTCTTTTAGGACTCACCTTTGGGCGGGGGTGGGGGGGGGTGAGGGGAGGGGGAAGGGGGGGAAGGGGGAGGGGCATGTGTACAGTACGTATTTTTAGTCTCGAGTTTAAGGTTTATTTTGAGGTTATGTAAGAAATGGTTTAATAATGGTGAC